>BQNB010052071.1:1806-40664 GCA_026074375.1 Tanacetum coccineum
TCCTGGTGCATCTCCTGACTCAACTGATAATCCACATTATCAAAATTTGGATTGTCATTGGAGTGTACCTCATTGACTTGACTGTTGGCTGCACTAGTGGATGACAAGTTGGCCATGAAAGCAATAGCAGCATTGGGACCTTCATCCACGTCTGAGTCATAAGCATCCTCATGATTGGCTTGAAACATGTTTGTTGTAGTTAGTGCCTGAGGTTGATCATAAGGTGCGGTGCATTCCACATCAGCGAGGAATGCTTCAGCTTCAGCATCCAACACATCTCCTTTCTCTTTAGCTTCCATCAGTAAAGCTTTATCTTTGAAGTACTGAGAGTCCATCTTTCTCTTGGGTTCTTTACACTGCCTCGCAACATGTCCTTCTCCTCTGCAGTTGTAACATATCACCTTCTTGCCTCTAGCACCTGTATTACCAACATTACCTGGAGCTTTCCTCTGAATTGGTTCAGTAACAATGTGACCATCATGCACCGTAGCATGAGTCCTTGAGTTGGAGGAAGTCCTGAGCTGGTTGTTGGTTGGTGGAAACTGCTTTTGGAAACCACTTAAGAGATTAGCAATCTGAGTCATAGTGGCCATCAAAGCGTCATTCGGAGACTGAGCAGTAGGTTGAGGACTAGGAGTTGAGGGTGATGAAAGAGTAGGTGCAGATGTGGTGTGAGCAACATAGGCCAGTGGATCAACAATACTTGTAGACTGCTCCTGTTTCTTGAGAGTCTTTTTGGCATGAGGCTCGTAGGCTTTGAGATGAGTGTAGATCTGAACATAAGGTGTGGTTGAGATATCCATGTTCTGCTTGACATTAGTCACATACTTACCCCAATAGGCTGGAAGATTGTTGACAAATTTAGTGTTCATCTGATGAGTAGGGATTTCAAGCTGAGTAATCTTCATATCATTCACAAGCTTGTGGAAACGCACAAAGTAGTCATGAATGGACTCATTTCCAATTGCACGAAAGCGTTCGTACTCATCAAACAGATCTTCCTTCCTTTGTTGAAGAGTCCTACCTGATCCTTGCATAAGCATTTCCACATTATCCCAAATCTCCTTTGCAGTGCTTGTCTGATTGAGTATGTTGAAGATGTGTCGGGGAAGACCTTGACTGAGGATGATTTCAGCTTGAGTATCAGCCATTTCGAGCTTGTTTTCTTCGTCATTGAACTCAGAGTCAAGCTTCTTCCTAGGTGCGGGCATAACAGTAGAATTAGCAGGTGGAGGATCAGTGACCATCGGGTGAGGTGTAGGTCCATTCTGGATGGATTTCCATATCAGCTTGCCATTGGGTTTGCCTCGAATGTACCTGTGTATACGAATCTTCCATGATTCGTAATCATTTTCAACCAACATTGGTGGACGGTGTACAGTATCGGTACCCGCTACCATTTTGTTTCTTCATTTGATCCCATTGTTAATTAAAGGTATGAAATGAACGGATCGCAAAGTGTTTGTTGATTGTTTTTGATTTGTGTTTTATGTTTTTTGTTGTTGTTGATTAATTTAGTTCGGTTCCATAGGGATAGTCTTGTTCGGTTTTGTCTAGATTCGTGACCAAGTAAACACATATCGTTCGGTTCAAAAGAGTCCACTCATTCGATCCGTGAGGAGTTGGAGCTCGTCGATCCTAGAGATGAACGACTCGTTCGAATCCCTCCTCGTCTCGATCCCTTGTTCTAAATTGTTTTGTTCGCTCCCTTCTTTTTCGATCTTCAAAGTTGTTCGAGTCCTCTCTTGTTCGAAAGTCCTCAAAGTTGTGTCGACATCCTCTCTTTGTTCGATGATCCTCAAAGTTGTTCGATCTCTCATTGTTTCGATCCTCTAAGGTTGTTCGATCCTCTCATTGTTCGATCCCTTTTGTTCTATCCCCTTGTTCGATCCCCACTATATTTTCCACTCTCGGTCATCAACCATTGAATTCCCACTAGTTTCGATCCATCTTAGAATACACTCGTTCGTGCTTGACAACTTGAACTCGTTCGATCTTGCTATAATTTCCACACGTTCGAATTCATTAAAAAAAAAATCGACTCTCTTTTCTTGTTGTTTAAATAACACGAATCAAAAGAAAAAAAAACTAGATGTTTTTTAAACACAAAATGAGATGGTTTTTATGATATCAATTTACCACAACCATCTATAACACAAACAATTAATCAGAACACAAAAAAAAAATTTTCCCGAAACCTGCCTATTTTTTTTCGAAAATCAAAGTAAAAAAATACAAAACCAAATCAATGCATCAATCTTGTAGGCTCTTGATACCAATTGTAGGTTCCATGATCATTCATACAAATCCGTAACAATGAAGTGTAAAATCAAGAGTGCATAAAATATTTAAGAACTTTATTGATATTAAAGAAGCAACTTTTGTGGCTAACTATATTGTCTTAATTCTCCCTAATTTTTGACTAAACTAGGTGTATTTATACTAACAAGGTTATGCCCATTCTAGGCTTTTGTTGGGCTTTTCAGGCTTTTTCTTTGTCAGCCCAATTACATTAATAAACATTAATTAATTAATCAACTAACGAGCTAGACTTTTGTCTTGTATCTTCGAGTGACCGATGCTTCTTTGTTCGGGTCCATTTATGTGATCCTAACACACTCCGTATATTGGGACCCCTATGGCAATACAAGGATTTGCCCCCATTTTCCTCTAACTATCAGGCCGGTCCATTACACAGTCGTGATGTTGATGGAGTCAACCCAGTAATTCAATAATTATTCTGTCCATTTTGTTTCTATTCTACTAATCATGATACAGTAATAAACCATTTATGTATCAGGATCCTGAAACACTATGGACATTATAAAACAGATATGTTATGATTCCTAAAAGCGAATACTCTAATGAAGCACAAGTTTATAGAAAGATAACCCCTGTTAACTAGATTAAAGCTGAACAATCAGATTAACTCTAACTTAAGCGTTTTAACACCAAAACTTATTTAACTGTGAGAATGCGATGTTAATGTATCTTTAGACTATTAGCTGTAATGAAACAATATAAGCATAGTTAAGCACTTAGGCACAATAAACGCTGATGCTACTAGTTGTTAACTTAAAAATTATGAAATTTAGCAATACCTTTACTGGTCTGTAACTTGCGCGACAACATGTTCACAAGCTTAAATAGCTAGTATGCATCTCATTTTACCCTTAACTGTCCGCAGCCATTTTACAGACTTATCATCCAATAAGACACTATAAACCAGATCGTACAAATCATAACTTGAAATTTAAATTGATATGAACTTTAAAAAACCTCAAACTTTATTAAACCCTTTGGAAAAGCAGTACAAAGTAAATTAAAAGTTACAATAAGTTGAATATGACTCAAAATGATAATAAATACTAAAATTTCTAAGCTAAGTTATGCTAGATGATGTCTACACTGCTACATTGGTCCTATTCAAGCCAAGTCTATCACTTGCGTTGAGTCGTTTTTGTTTTGTGCAATGACTTTGTGAGCTATTTCAAGAGTTTGTTTATTTAGAGCTTAGAAAAAAGCTTCAAATCTGTCCAATATTCCATCCTGCATGCATTCTTTTTTAAACAATCTTAAGCCATTGCGAAATAGTGGGAAAGGGTTGGGATGTGGCCAAGTGAGGCAATCGTATACGCTTGTGTAGCTGATATGGGTTGGCGGTGCGGGAAGGTTTTATCCGAGTTTAATTGGAGTTCAGATAATAACCATGGAGGGACCCGTGACGGGTTGTGGGTTTTTTGATTGGCGGAAAATTGTGAGTTAACAAAATGGGACAAGTGAAAAAAATTTGCTAGTGTAACAAATTTGGCCCCTCATCCATTTAATTTGCTTTTGCAACTAATTCTCCATGGTGTAGGTGTGCCAAGTTGATGGTTTTGGCAGAATTGCCCCCCTCAACCTTATAACTGCTATTCAAAACTAGTCCCTTGGAAATACCACTTTAAGGTTTTGCTGAAATGCCTCCGCTAAATGTGGTATTTCCATAAATATCAATTTCAGCCCCGTCTTTTAGCCTTCTTGTAATATAACCTTGTAATATAACTTTGGGAATTGGCAAATTTAGTCCCTCAAGTTATATTTTCTTCTGATTTATCTTCTCGGGGTTGACTTTGACTGTTTGACTTATCTGATGACCCTTTAACTTTATTGACTTTTTGGCTTTGATTTGTCTTCGTCTTTTCACACTTTTTCATTCCGTGCTCAGTTTTGTCGTTTTTGGCTTTGTTTTTCGTCCTTTTGTGAATATCCGTTTCCTGCACAATACAAATGCAAAACAAACATATATTTGGCAGTTTTTGTCTGTTTTTGGTCATTTAGGCTCGTTTTTAATGGAAAAAGGTATGTGTAATTATACACATACCAACGATCATGCTCCATTGATTGGTAACCAAACTCACATAAGATCACATAAACACATAATTATTATAACACATAATGATGTTCAAGTCCATACTAACTGTTTGACTAACCTACTCAAAGCATAGTTGTCACACCATGTTCATCATGTGAAAAGGGAAAGCATCATAGAGCCATCTTCAAAACAAAACAAACATCTTCTATCAAGAAATATCTTCATCTTCTTTGCATAGATCTATTTAGACCTCTAACTCCTATGTTCATTAACCATGAAAAGTATACCATTGTCATTGTTGATGAGTACTCAAGGTACACTTGGGTATACTTTCTGAAAAAGAAAAGCCATGCCCTTGAAACTATTATGTCATTCATCAAAAGAGTTGAAAATAAAAATGACATCAAAATCAAATAACTCAGAACTGACAATGGTCTTTAATTCAGAAACAACATTCTTGTCAACTTCTGTGATGAAAAAGGGATTTTACAAAACTTTTCCTCTCCATACACACCTGAACAAATGGTGTTGTTGAAAGAAAAAACAGAACTCTCATAGAAGCTGCAAGAACAATGCTTTCAGGATTTATCTTTTCAAAACAATACTGGACTAAAGCTGTAGTTACTGCATGCTATATGATGCGTATAGTTTTATACACATATAATAATATAAATATAGAAAATTACCAAGCTACCCTTGAGGACAAAAGTAGTAAGGAATATTCTCACAAATAAATATAATAATACGTATATTTACCGGTAAGTGATTACCAAGTCGTATTCCTCGAAGATTTATGAAATTGAGACCACGTTTGTTATTTGGACAATGATTTGAATTGGTTCGAAGATGATTTATTTTCTAAAATCCTAAAAGTAAGCAAATTAAAGGACAATTAAACCTAACTAGAATAACGGGAAATTAAACTTTAATTAAAAACGAAAAAGACAGTGAACCCAATAACGGAGATTAATAAAAACTCAAAATTTCCAAAAATTAAAACCTAAAATGTAAATTTATGCTCTTTATATAGCATCGAATGACTAAAAAGTAAATTAAAGAAACTAGAACAAAAACGGATTGAATTGTAAGCTTTAAAAAACACAAAAAAACTAAGCAAACAATCCTTTCTTTAAAAAATTGAATTTATGCAACTTATTAAACCCATACGAAGCAAAAAACTGAATTTTCTTAGAAACTATATGTATAAAAAAAGTTTTCGTAAAAAAAATATATTTTTATTTGAATTATTTTTCTAATTTTATGAATTCCAAAGTTTTTAATAAAAAATATATTAAAAATACTAAACAAATATAAAAAATTCCTAAAAAATGATAGAAAAGTTAGCTTATCTAAGAGGCAATCTAGAACAAATAACCTCGGAACTCTGCTTATACGAATAATCAGTAATAAGCATTAAAACACTCTATTATACTATTATAGCCTAGAAAACGTGTATAAAACCATCAATTATTGCAAGAAACTACCTGATGATCTATTGTTACCACAAGGGTGTAAGGTTGGAGTGGTTAAAACCAGGCATGTGTTGAATGTTGTAAGGTCCCCGGTTTGACCTTGCGCACACATGCTTGCTCCACGTTCCCCATGGTTTTAATTTTTTTTCATTTTTTATAACTTTTGGAAAAAGACCATTAAAAATAAGCTACTTATGCAAAACATACTATATTTTCATAAACCACAAAATAAGCTAAGAAATAACTCATAAGACGATGTAATTAGCTTCTAAAGGACATATACCTTAACAACTACATAAAAAGCTAATCTATTTGTGGCAATTATTTAAGTCACTAATAAAGCAAAGAAAATTAAATAAGCTTAAAAACAATTAAAAAGTTACAGATCTAATAATGCACACTAACGAGAACATCAAAATAAGCACAATTGATAAGCTATAAAGGACAGAAAGCAAAACAAACTTAAAAACCTTAAAATTTTACCTCTTAACAAAGTAAGCTCAAATAAACTATATCAAAACTAAAATAAGCAAAATGGATTACTACTAAACAATAACTAAGCTTAAACCTAGAATAAGCAATAAACAATAAGTAAAGAAAGCGAATATAAAGTGCAATTACACAATAGGTGATAAAAACTCGATAACTAAATACACCCTTAAGCACCTTAGCTATGTATTAAAGTAACCTATAAAGTCCCTGATGACTTTGGATTATCTATACCCAAAAAGGAACAACCTAAAATACTACTTAAAAAAACAAACCTTTTTAAAAAACCATTCTTGACAATCTTCAGAGCTTAATGAAAGCTTTGTTTGAAAAATAGCCTCTATACAGTAATAATCCACTTACTTTACTTTGGGTGTTTAAACAAACAAAAAGCTATACTTTAAGAGGCTAAAAACAATTATCTAATGAACTATTCTGTCTTCTGAAAACTCTTTAAATAGATTGACAACTAATACCAACCCTTCTTGTAAACCCAAAACTCAAATCCTATAATTCTTATACCCATCATTAATTATTAAAGTTGAGAAAAAAACCATTACTTGTCTTTTAACAAACGCTGATTGAGTTTCTTGCACTACTTGAACAAAATCTTTAAAACCTGATGAAGCGAGACTTAAAACACTAATTGTTAACACTCATTAAAAACATCAAGCAACTAATAAGCAATGTAAGGTTATATCCTAATTACTAAAGTCAATTAAAAACTAGTTGTAAATGAAAATGCAAATGAGCTTAACAGACATGGGACCATTATATTATAAGCCAGCTAGCTAACTTATGAAAACGCACTTAAACTCTAACCTAGCTTATTAATCCTAGCCAGAAACTGACTTACTGAAAAACTACAAAACCAAAATCCAAACCAAATGGCCACTTACACAAATTACTAACCGTTTGTTAGTACTGCTATCCCAAACACACTACCCTCTTTATTTCTCCAAAATAATTGAAGCTTTAATAATAGACATCGAGTGTAATAAAACTTGATTGCCCATATAAAAACAAACAATCCTAACACAACCTCAGAGCGCAACCAACCAAATAACCAAAATCCAATAAGCTACGAGTCTAGTGACATAAACTTGTCTTGCGGGAGTTTGTTAATTGATTTATGAAGACATTATTAAATTGAATACTTATATCATTTAACAACAAACCTACACTAAAACAATATACTCAATCATACTTAGATAAGCACAATACAAACTCCTTAAGGCTCAAAATAACAACGCTTAGAGACATATTATGCAGTACACTGATATCACTATGAAATTAAGGACAAAGAAAATAAAATGAAAACTTAGACAAATGCCTTAGCTAAACTAAAGGCATAAGTGCTCAAAAGGCCTGTGCAACAAGCTCAAGCTTAGCACAAGGAGAAGCGCTAGAAATCCAATAATATTCCAGAGTTTCTAGCTTATCCTCCAAGTAGCTAGAGCCATAATAACTAAGGTATTAAATTCTGATTTTATAGAATTTGAGTATATTAAAAGTCTAATGTTGAGCTCATCTGAGTCTTAAGTCCATAAGCTTATCAAACTTATAAAAGGACGACTTGTGAAAGCAATTGAAAAAACATTTTTACAGATATATAAGTATCTGCTTATAGGTAAATACCAATTGTTGAGATAAGTAAACACTTTGATATCATTATTGATTTAAACTGAAATACAAAACTTTTGCGAAAATGAAAATTAACAAAAGCAAAGTTACAATGCGAAAAGTGATAATTCTTTACTTTAACTACTGAACAACGAAAAAAAATCGTAAAAAGGAGATAACTTGTGTGTGGAGGCCTTGCTCTCTATCTTTTAATGTGCCTTGGATCTGAACTTCTAATCAGCGCCGATCCTCAAACCCTTGTGGATCAACTGACACGTCTCATAACTGTCCAATCATTCTGAATCACTCCACTCATCTCCGTGATGAGATTCAAAATGATGAGCACTATCGGATGTTGCAATGTGGCATCCGTGTCCAATCATTGGATCCTCAATTATCACCGTTGGATCATTTGATGAGCACACGGATTGCCAGCGTGGCATTCCGTGTGTCAGACCCTTTGTGCTTCTTTTGGCTAGGATTTAGTGTAAAAATCCTTGTCCTTGTGTGTTTCTTTCATATATCCGCGTGTCCCTTCTTGTGGTGTCTTGACCAATAAGAGGCTTTTGTGACATCTAACTCTGCCACATCGTACCTTGGTACTTGAATCATAGAGCTACATCATCAATTTTAATTACCCCTTTGATTTTGACGGGAGGTTAAACTAAAAGAGATGATGAATAGTAAAAACGAATTCCCGCGCCATTTTTTCTTTTTTATATCCTTGTTTGACCCATGTGTGTATGGGTTGACTTTAGGCCCGGGATTTATAAAAATGGAATTGGGCCGGGTGATGAGGTTTGGGCTTGGTTATAAGGTTGGTTATTGAGATAACGACCGTTATCTCTTATAATATAAAGAGATAACGATGTTAGGGCTATTTTCAAATTAAGGGTTACTATGAGGGACTGTTTTGGGTATTTTTGGGTTTTGACTTCACATGTTTGACCAGGGTTGACCAAGAGTTGACTATGTTGACCATTGATAACAATCTTCCGGCTCTTTTGCACTCTTTTCGTTCCCGTATCTGTGTTTGTCCGACTTTGACCGTTTTCTTATGATTTTTGCATAATCCGTACATACACATTCACAAACAACAAAATACAAAAATACATGTATATTTTTGCATATTTTGATCATTTAAGGGCCATTTAGGATATAATAAGGATATGTGATTTCTCACATATCACTATACTTAAAACAGGTCCACTATTGTTAAAAGACATCTCAAAACTCCCTATGAAATCTTTCGTAGGAGAATTCCAAACATTGGCTTCCTTCATGTCTTTGGATGTTCACTTTACATCTATAATCGTAAAGATTATTTAGGGAAGTTTGATGAAAAATCTGATATCATTTAAAAAAATCGTCTTAAATATAAACTTTAAGTATAAACTTTATAAAATTCATTTTAATCATGGTTGTCATAAAATCCAGAGACAGTTATTTAACAGTGTATCACATCTTACCCATATAAATTACTTTAAACATCCTTTCTATAATTATAAAATTTATCAAAAACAAGCATAAAAAAATATTATCATATCTTATTCATAAATGTTATCAAAAAAAAAAGTTTTGTCAGTCAACAAATTATCATATTGTTTCAAAATTTATTGTAAACATAGTTTCTTAAAAAAAACAATAAAGAGACATTTCCATAAAAGTGTTGTATTTATAAAATCATTTCAAAATAGTTTTCCCCACACACCATCAAGATATACTTCAAAAGGTTTTCATAATTCGACATTAATATAAAATATGTTACTCAAATAAGAACATCGTAATACTAAAAGAGATTGTAAACTACCGTAAAGACTCTAACACAATTTTATTGTTTGAAAGCGAAAGAAAGTACCATGAACCATATAGTCAGAATAACAGTGAAGTGAACATGCACAAGAGAAATTCATACGAAGACATTACGAACCAAAAGAAGAACGTAAAGACTAATCCGTACTTACGATCAAAAAGAAAAACCATAGAAAAACGTCGGTACTAACATGTCGCAACATGTTATAAAAACCAAAGGATATATAAAGAACGGAGTAATGATCTGCACTAATATTTAGGATCAATTAGCGCTTAAAAGAAAATTTTGATACTCATACGAGTAATCAATACAACAAAAGAACCAATGGAACGTACCAATATCCAAAGAAGCAGATCCGAACAACCAATATTCAACAAGATGCCAAATAGAAAAGTTAGATCATCCATACCGTCATGGTACGAACAAGGAATGCTAAAATGAGGGTTATATATCCGAGCAAATAATTAAGCAGACGAACAAACTCAATAATCGTAATGATAGCAATAACGGGTATCTGGGTATCCGCAAACGATAGATAGAAGGGAAACTTACTAACTTCATAACTATTCATAATACAACCGCACATAATATACTTCGCTACACTACCAACTAACAAGCAAACACCGATCAATGCAATCATGGTCACAAGTCTACGTGTGTGATGCCTTTATAATTATGTTGGCAACCTGTTATTATATTCATCCTTTAGATCGTATTATTATTCCAAGACTATACCTCTCAATGATAACGCACATATAAGCACATATATCACATTGCACATCTTAAACCACTCCAATATAACACAGAAAGGATGTTCCATCAAAGAAATACTTACTTATATAAAGATAAAATTGAAATGACATAAAGGAACGAAAGTCTCGCAGCGCCTCCAAAATACGAAATATCCAAAAGAAATAATCAATAGCATCGTGACGAGGTAAAAGACGGAATAAAATTATGTTGGGCCTCGCTTGGGTTTGACTTTGCCTTCGTAAGAGTCACCCGACTCCGCGGGTCCAAGCCTACTACGAGCATTCGACAAGCGATCAACTACCCCATCTCCTTTAGTTCCATAAGAGGCTCCTTCTCAATTGGCTCCTCTTTTGGATCACTATAACGCTTAAGTCCAATTAAGAAAATGGTTCCCCAACAAAACTTCTTACGGATAAGGGAGACATAGCTATAAAAGAGTAAGGAATTATTATATACACATATTAAATAATAGTAGTCAAAATACGCTAATAAATGTTTGACGAAAATAAGATAATAAAAAGCTATATAATTAGGGGAAAGTTTATAATAGTTATAATATCTAAACACTTAGGGCCCTAAAATGCAACTTTATGAAGGAACTCTAGGTTATAGTCTAGCTCAACCTCCTTTTTCCTCTATAAACCAAGCTATTGATACCAATCTGTCATACCCCGTCCAAGGCAGAAGAACCACGTGGCGTAACTTTCAATGGATTCTTTCACACTCAATGGTGTCAACAATAGAGAATCGCTACATGCACAACTAATTATAAAAGACACGATGTGTCATGACAATACCGAAAATAAAGGAACTACATCTTTTTATTAATGAAAAAGGGGTCTCATCAATACAAAGACAATGTCTCACAAACCTATTAAAACTAATAACATTCAAGAATTCATGCAAACAAATACGAGACGAAATCAAATAACAACTTCCAATGCCAGCCTAATGGTCTCTCTAGCCACTTTTGTTAACTTCAACACCTTCATAACACTCACCTGAAAATGATGCTTAAAACATCAACACAACGGTTGGTGAGAGTCATAGGTTTACGACACATAATTCAAGCTTTAAATAAATTACTGTGATTATAAAAAAACAAAATATGTCAGGACAGTTAAGCTAACTATTATACAGGCTAACATATATTCATCCAAAACAACCAAATCTAGGACGGAACGTATACCACGATCCAAGTCCCGAAGCCTCACATTCATGGGTAGAATCATCACCCGAAGCCAACAATCTCAAAGTCATGGGTAGAATCATCACCCGAAATCAAAGTCCATAACATTGGGTAGGAACGTTACCCACGATCCAAAGCCATAACACTGGGTAGGAACGTTACCCACGATCCAAAACCATAACATTGGGTAGGAACGTTACCCACGATGCTCAGCTACTTGCCAAAATCTTGCACACAATATAAACACAACAAAAACACAAGTTACACTCGGTTAGGCTAATGCCCAAGCCAATGTAACAATCATATGATGGACTTTTAAATCTTACACTAAGTTTATAATCCTTTAAATACATCTCCCATATCATTTTCATACCCTATATAACCTTAACCGTTAACTTCCAATTTTACTATTTTTGACTGAATTTTGTAGTCACTTTATGACCACAAGTAAAATACTAAAACACCTAGTTGATGGTTCTCCTTACATCCCATAGCTTCCTAATGAGTTGTGAGCTACTGTGATTTTTTAGAAAAAATAATACTAAGTGGAACTATTTTATAAAAATTCATCATTACAAAGTACTCAGATTCGGATCTGAACGCACACAAATTTTTTTGACGTCCTTAAAAATACTTAGAAAATATTTTAGCGTTAGCCCTTCAAACTGGAGTTAATAGACACCTAAAATATGATTTTTGATTTTTGGCTAACCCTAATTTGAATTTTAAGTAGGGTTTTACTCCCCAAAATCAGACCCAAATCTGACCCGAATTTATTATTTTGACAACTTTTCTTGCGAAAGTGATTTGACTAACTTCCCGACCTCAAAACCTTTCGGGGACAGACTTTTTGGAAACTAGACTCTCTAAACTTATCAATGGACATAAGATTAATAAAGAAAAACATTTTTATCATTAAGATAACTTCAGTTGAACACAACCTTAAAATCTGCCAAATCCTAAAGCATAAATTAACGCGATCTAACCCTAAACGATTACACCCAAACGCTTATAATTCATCCCTAATCACTTCTAATTTGTCTAACATCATTAATCTACAGAGAATATGAAAACCCTAATTCTATCAATTTATTGTTACATTAATTTTAAAAAGAAGATTAATTTAAAAGAGTTTAAGAACTTACCTAAACCTTGATTTGATTACACAAATCACCAACTTGAATATTGAAAAAAAAATCCTTTTTTCCTCTCTGCTTGGTTCGACTTTCACAAAAAAGTGGAGGAGAGGTTTGTATTTATAGTGAAAAGAAAAATGTTTGGATAATTACCTAATTAGAATCCCACTTAGACTAAAATTGGGTTTACTTTTTTTTTCTTTAAAACCGGCCAAATAACACCCCTTTTTTATTAATTTTGAATTTTATACATATATATATATATTATTTATATTTTTTTATAAAAACCTTTATTTATTTTACCTTTCAAACCTTTTAAATTAAAACTAGATTAAATGACTACGAATAAATTTCATTTATAATTTTATTTTACCAACTTAATAAAACTAAATTCAAATTTTTATATTTTCTAAACTAAACTTTTAATTTTACTAACTACTAACACTTAAAGATATAAATACGTATACATATATATATAATACGTACACACATAGAATTATACTATCATTTTCATTGTCACTAAAATGTGAACAAAATGAATTACCCATAACAACCATAACTTCAATCAAAAGGAGACGATCATGCTCCATTGATTGGTAACCAAACTCACATAAGATCACATAAACACATAATTATTATAACACATAATGATGTTCAAGTCCATACTAACTGTTTGACTAACCTACTCAAAGCACAGTTGTCACACCATGTTCATCATGTGAAAAGGGAAAGCATCATAGAGCCAGCTTCAAAACAAAACAAACATCTTCTATCAAGAAATATCTTCTTCTTCTTCGCATAGATCTATTTAGACCTGTAACTCCTATGTCCATTAACCATGAAAAGTATACCTTTATCATTGTTGATGAGTACTCAAGGTACACTTGGGTATACTTTTTGAAAAAGAAAAGCCATGCCCTTGAAACCATTATGTCATTCATCAAAAGAGTTGAAAATCAAAATGACATCAAAATCAAATAACTCAGAACTAACAACGGTCTTTAATTCAGAAACAACATTCTTGTCAACTTCTGTGATGAAAAAGGGATTTTACAAAACTTTTCCTCTCCATACACACCTGAACAAATGGTGTTGCTGAAAGAAAAATTGTACTCTCATAGAAGCTGCAAGAACAATGCTTTTAGGATTTATCTTTTCAAAACAATAATGGACTAAGCTTTTAGTTAACTGCATGTTATAACTTAAAACAGGTCCCACTATAGTAAAAGACATCTCCAACTCCCTATGAAATCTTTCGTGGGAGAATTCCAAACATGGCTTCCTTCATGTCTTTAGATGTTCAGTTTACATCTATAATCGTAAAGATTATTTAGGTAAGTTTGAATGAAAAAACATGAAGAAGGTTATTTCCTTAGACACTCACTTGTTTCCAAAGCCTTCAGAGTCTTCAACACCAGAAGACAACTGATGACATCAAATAACGTCTATTTTATAGCATCATTTATCCCGTCTTTATTGCTCATTTTACATTCTTTTAAGAATTGATACTTAATTGATTATATTTATTATTTGCAGTAAATATCGAGTATATGGTGAAAGTTGGTAAAAAGGCACGCATTATAGAGCATAAACAAAGAGTTTAAGAAAGTCTACAAATTCTGACAACCTATACGGCGTATCATTCTAAAAGTATACGCCGTATCCTAGACTTTGACGAACTTAAAGACCATTGCCTGACTTTAAAGAATACGCCATATCCACATCAACGATACACCATATGTAATACTTTGGTCAATGAAGAAGAACAAACTTGTTTTACCCAATACGTTGTATCCATCAAATAAGATACGGCGTACTTGCGCCCTAACTTCACATGCATTGGCGACTGTAGTTTAGTGGTTATGTATAAAATAAGGCTAAAATGGAAACCTTGTGAGCTAATGGTGTAAAGACACGGGAAGTGACAAGAATTAAAGTAAAATATCGAAGAGTAAAAG
The DNA here is from genome assembly GCA_026074375.1 of Tanacetum coccineum. Taxonomy (NCBI): domain Eukaryota; kingdom Viridiplantae; phylum Streptophyta; class Magnoliopsida; order Asterales; family Asteraceae; genus Tanacetum; species Tanacetum coccineum. Next base: position 16,594 of record BQNB010052071.1, read on the forward strand.
ATTGGAACACGTGCAATGTTTTGGTCATAACTTCTTCGTCCGAACTCCGTTTTAGGTGATTTAAAAGGCCAAAAGAGAATAAAGATATCTTGATTTTTATGTGATAAAATACACGAAAATCTGAATTTACCTCGTGGATATTTCTGTTGGAACAGCCAATTCGTGGTTGGGCCTAGCTAAAGGAAAGTGATTATTGGAATCTTGTTGGTTTTGGGCTGTGACCCATGATAGAAAGAAAAGGAAAACCATTTTGGGCTTTTGTGATTTTAACTTTTGGCGTGGAGCAGAAATAAAAAGAAGTTATCTTGGGCCTTGTGGTTTTGACGTGGAGCAAAAGCAAAGATGGGATATAAAATCCCATACATAATTCGTCCTACACATTAGATGAAATAAGAAAAGAGGATTCGGCACAGTATGCAAAGGAAGAAAAAAGAAGAATAGATTATCTAGTGAAGTGGTCCAGTTAATGGAAACTCTTGTAATTTCTACACTCCACTATACGCGTTCAGTTAGCATTATGTTTAATCATTTATCTATGATTTCGTGTATTGTTACAATGACTATCGGCTAATACCTTTAGGTATTAGCCATGTTTATGATAATATAATGTTTTTGAATTTTGTCCTTTTAAATCGATTGCTCTACTATGCTTTGCATGTTGAATTATGTTTATCACATCATACCCTCTAATGTTCTTAATTATGTGTTTTATCTATCATTCAACTGGGTCTAGTCCTACATATTTAATGCGCTGCAACTTCGGTGTTGTGTAGGCGTAGGCTAAGAGTCCGAGATAGAAACATAATGCTTATTCATATAACTAGAATACTATGGGGGGGGGGGGGGGGGGGGGGGGGGGGGGGGGGGGGGGGGGGGGGGAAGGGGGGGGGGGGGGGGAAGATCACCATAGAAAGCCATGTTTTTATCTATGGTCAAGGTGAAAGGTAGACTAAGCCGATGACTTAGGATTACACATACCACCTGTTTACATTGTGGGTTAAGTCTGGCCGTGGACTACTAGTAGAATGATTTCCATTAAGCAGTAATTGTAAAAGCCTCCATGAGCTAGGATTAATATAACCACCAATATAGTTTCCTAGATAGATTATAATCAACAGTGTGAGCTTTATGCGGGTTTAGGTTAATTGGGACAAGATTAACTAGCAATAAACTCGAGTCTTGGAAGAAGATCCACCTAGCTTTGGAATGATATAACAAAAAACGAATTAATACAATCATTGCACGAACAGACAATCAAGGCATATTATTAGATTAAATTGGCTAATACGTTTTCCTCATATTTAAATGCTTCCCAATCTTTGTTAATCTTTAAATGCTTATTTGTCATCACCTTAAGATAAATAAAACTAAACTCGTGTCAGTCTCTCAGACTGAACCCCCTTGTGTTAGTTTAGGTTTAATTAGATTTATAGAAAATAATAAGTTAGATTAGTACTAAACCTAGTAAATAAAAAACCGATAGAAATTAAGAGTATAACTTCCCACTCTTAGTGATCGCTACCCTACTTACCACGAAGCTACATCTGTTCGGGTACACTGCCCGTTAGAGTGTTGTTTTTAGGTATAGTCGGCATAAAATATATAGTAAAACTTGATAATAAATAACAACCTACACAACGACATATCAACAACTAAAGAAACCTATCACATCACATTTGATGAAAACACTAATGCTATCAAATTCACAAAACCTTTAAGTGACAACATCACCATTTCTGAATATAAAAAAATACCCACCTATGGAGTATCTATCCATATTGCACCCTCTCAAAAGGTATAACGTAAATAGCAATGATGTTTCTTCATATATCTTATGAAAGACCTGAACCTATTGTCATTGAAACTAATGTTTCATTTGATCAACATGATCAAGCTGATCAAAATGATCACTCAGCTCAAAATGATGAAATCTTAAATAATGATCAATCTGAGCATTCAAATCATAACAATGATAATCATTTCATTGATAACCTACCAAACACTGAAGATGTTCAAATCTTTGAACCCATGTCCTATCTAGCTGAGGATGCTTTAGTTTCAAATACAATTCCAATCCCAACCAATCCCTCTTTATCCATCCTATCCATGGCCTCTCTAGCTCCTCAAGACAGATGGTCTCAGGACAAACATATTGAGCTGGTTAATATAATAGGCAATCCAGGAGCTGGAATGCTTACTAGGGCCATGGCCAAAGAACTAAGTGCTGCTTTAGCTCATGAATGTCTATTTGTAGACTTTCTATCTAAAGAAGAACCCAAAAAGGTTTCTGAAGCACTTAAGCATCTTGGATGGGATGATGCCATGCAAGAGGAACTAAATCAATTTTCCAGAAACAAAGTTTGGATTTTGGTTCCCACCTTATGGAAAAATGATAATTGGCTCTAAATGGGTATTTAAAAACAAAAGGGATGAAACTGGCATCGTAATTAAAAAAAGGCAAGGCTTGTAGCTCAAGGCTACAATCAACAAGAAGGCATAGACTATGATGAAACCTTTGCTCCAGTCGCAAGACTTGAAGCAATTAGGACATTCTTGCCTTTGCCACTACAATGAACTTCACAGTCTATCAAATAGAATGTGAAAAGTGCTCCTAAATGGAAATAATTAAGAAGTTATGTTAAACAACCTCCAGGTTTTGAGAGCAGTGAGTTTCCAACCATGTTTGCAAATTGGACAAAGCTCTTTATGGACTTAAGCAAGCTCCAAGAGTATGGTTATGGAAGGGTGGAACCCTCCTCTTAACCTTTCTCACTGAAAATATGCTTGTTAGAGGAAAGATAGACAACACATTATTTGTTTACAAATCTCAAACTGATGTGATTCTAGTGCAAATCTATGTTGATGATATTATTTTTGGGTCCACCAGCACAAAATTATGCATACAGTTTGCAAAACTGATGACTTAAAATATAAAATGAGCATGATGGGTGTCCTCACCTATTTCCTTGGATTTCAGATTAAACAATCTGAAAGAGTCATTTCAATCAATCAAGAAAAATATGTTAAGGATCTACTAAAGAAGTATGACATCAATGGCTCATCAGTGAAAACACCAATGGTACCCCCTAATAACTTAGGACCTGATCTTAATGCTAAAAGTCAGTAAATGAGAACCCCCTCCAGTACATAGGTATGATTGGATCACTAATGTACCTAACTGCAAGCAGACATGACATTCAATTCTCTTCTTGTCTTTGTGCAAGATATCAAACAAATCATAAAGAATCTCACCTTATTGCTGTTAAGAGAATTTTTAGGGGCCTAAAATGTACTCCTAGTCTTGGTCTTTGGTATCCTAAATGTTTAGGTTTTGACCTAAAAGGATACTCAGACTCTGACTATGTTGGATGCAACATAGACAGGAAAAGCACTTCAGGTGCTTATCAGTTGCTAGGAGGAAAACTTGTGTGCTGGAGTGCTAAGAAGCAACAATCTGTAGCTATGTCTTCAGCTGAAGCTGAATATGTAGTTGTTGCTGGATGTTATGCCAATATACTATGGATGAAGAGTCAGCTCACTAACTATGACATAATATATGAGAAGGTACCCATATTTTGTGATAACATATTGCAATTTCAAACAATCAAGTTCTCCACTCAAGAACAAAGCATATTGATATTAGATATCACTTTATCAGAGATCATATTCTAAAAGGGGACATTGAATTACATTTCATTCCCACTCAATATCAACTTGATGATATCTTCACCAAGCCCCTAGATGAACCAAATTTCAAAAGATTGATTTGTGAACTTGGTATGCTGAACATCGATGGCTCAAAACCTGAACCCTCAAATGATTCTTCATATGAAGACTAAAGGGGTTCAGCTTTTCAACCAAAATTGAACATAACTTTATTTGTAAAGTGTCAGTTCAATTTTTGCTTATTAACCGTTAGCTTGCTTGAGTTAAGTAACTGAGCAATCACATGTGTCTCTCTCATGGATTTGATGGAGCACATGTGGTTTTGTCGCCTTTTCTGAAGCATTGGCATTGGTAAAAATCAAGAACTAAACAAAACTTATTTATTTTCTTCAGTTTAGTTTTTATACCTTAGCTTGATCTCTATCTTCAGTTTTCTCGAGTGAAGTAACTGATCAATTATATGTCTCATTCATGGATTTGCATGAGCATGTGTGGTTTTGTCGCCTTCGCTGAAGCATTATTGTTGATAAAGATTATACCATAGTTTTGATCTAACTCTTCAGCTTTCTCGAGTGAAGTAACTGGGCAATCACATATGTCTCATTCATGGATTTTCATGAGTATGTGTGGTTTTGTCGCCTTTGCTGGAGCATTGGCGTTGATAAAGATTATCAATATCTACTCAGCATAACATAACACCAAACCTGAACCTAGTTCAGCATTTTCAAAACATCAATCAAAAGGTCAGTTTTAAAAGCAAAAGTGATATTCAAAATTAATATAATTTTCTCTAAATAATTTCTTACAAAAGAAGTTATTTACTTTTAATATTATTAAAAAGGGATATCCAAACGTTAAACATGACCTTACCTTCTCTCACCTACTTTTACAGTCGAACATACGGTTGTTCAATGTTCTAGGTGTCAGAAAGCACTTTTGCTAACTTTCATTAAATGCAAAGTTTAGCACTCGTGCAAATAAAACCCTAAAAACCTCTCAAACTTTTATATCTTTCAAAAGAAGATATAATCTTTTTGAAAAGTTTTTCTTAATCTCACAAATTATATAAACCCATCCCACCAACTTCACAAATCAATTTTCACAAACAACTCGTATCATCAAATAACAAACACACACAAGTTCAAACCAAATCAAACCCTAAAACCCTAATAACAAAAAATGGCCGAATCATCATCACAAATCCCACAACAAGAATCAAACCCATAACAACAAGATCTACAAGAGGAGCAACCTGAAAGCCCTATTCTATTTGACCCGCAACACAAGTTGAGTTCAACTTAGATGAAATAACCTTTAATGACAACAATGAAGTTGCTCTTCTTTACCCCCCACATATAAACTCAAAATACTTTAAGAGTATTCTGACTTCATCTTCAAATGCTGTCTCAGGGAGGCATTTACTAGATCTCCAGATCAATATAAGGAGTATCTTTCTGATTTCTGGTACACTGCCAAAGCCCTCAAGAGCTCAAAGGTTTGGTTCTCTAATCCCACTGGGGGAATTATAAGAGAAGTATGGGTAAACACATTTAGAAATTCCATTGGGGCACATTATTTGTGTCACTCCACTGAGTATGTTGCTACACCACCACTAGAAACTGTAAAAGCATGGTTTCGACCATTGGATATAGTAGGGAAATTTGGGCTAAAGGAACTCTCAAAAAGAGTTGTCTTCCTCCTAGGTGGAGGTTACTCATGGCCCAAATCATTCAATGTTTAGGTGGTAAAACTGGGAGTTTTGATCAAATATCTAACAAAGATGCCATTATCCTCTATTGTCTAGCAAATGGGGTTAACATAGACTATGCTAAGTTGATTTGGGAGGATATCATCACTAAACTGTACAAGAAAACTAAAGAAAAAGTTATCCCTTATCCTAGGTTTTTATCTCTATTATTGGAACTCAAGATGGAAGGGTATGGATCTAAAAATGTCACCCTAAACCCCACTCAAGTCTTCGGTGTTCACAACTGGACACTAAAGAAAAACCAACCTAAAGGACCTCCCTTCACTGATCACATATTGGCCATCTGCAAAGCAGAGAAGTCTTGATGAAGGAAAAAGCAAATTCCTTTTACAAATCACCATCCTTAGTCCAAGATAGGGGCAACCAAAGATGGATCCTATTCTAAAGACCCCACTAGATCCAAAACTAGCCATTTAGTGAAAGAAACCCAGTCCAACTCAGTCATGGACTCCAACCTAAGCTAGCCTTCAGCTTCCACCCCTGTGGTTGCTGAACTGCATAAAGAAGACCAGCAAGCAACTGGTGGCCCAACATCTTTAGGGGTCACCAATGAATATGGAGCCCACCCTCAACTCAGTAGTGGTATGTCAGCATCTATTCATACTAAACCTATTTATTCGGCTTCTACCATTATTCACTCTGAGTTTGCATTAGAACATGATGTATCAGCAAGTTCTAAAGCTGGGGCTGATTCTAGCCTATCTACACCTAAGGATTCAATACCTCAAACCACAGGTAAAGATGAAGGACCAAATAAACTTTCACTTGATCATATATTTGAAGGTACTAACCCACATGCTCTTGTAGAGAAAACCAAATCTACCAGTGAAGGGTTGGAAACTGTCATCACTCCACCTACAACAGGGAAGGGAGCTAGCAATATTGAAAAAGAGATTGAGAAAGAATTCAACACTTCCCCTGATCTATCCAGCTTTGATGATGCACTAAAGGATATCAAGCTGGAGGAATTATCCAAGCTGGTTTAGGATGTGGGGGTTGACTTTATGGACCTAGACTCTCTTAAGGATGATGAACCCATCATTGTTCAAGATGATAGTGATGAAGAGGTTCATGCTGAAAAGGTTCGGACTGAAGAACCCAAAGAAACTACAGATGCTTCAGCTCCTCATCCTCCTTCTCCAAAGTCCATCCAAATTTAAGAGTTGACAAATCGAATTCTTCTCCTTCAGTCTTAGAATTCCAAGATAAAGAAGGAAAAGACCCAAGCGTAAGCTGAAGTTGCTCTCCTTTCAGTTCAACCTTCATTTCTAAATATGGAACAGCTCACTGAGCTACTCGTAAAATCCCTCAAACCTGAACTATCAACACTTTTAACTTTTCATGATTTTAGCAAATCATTACCAACCGAGCTGAAAGAACTCTCTTCCAAGTTCAATGATTTATCTGGTGAGATCAAGGAGTTAAGGAAGTATGTAGAGAAATTGGAAGTAGAACTTCCTGGGGATTTGAAAGAAATTCCTAACAGGCTAGAGAAATTTACTACAATTGTCTCCAGTCTTACCACTCAAGTAGCTGAACTGAAGACTCTACAATGGGAACTTCCAGCTGAATTTCTTTCTATACCAGGTCAAGTTTCCTCTATTCAGGCTAAGATCAAGACCTTGGATGCTCTTTTAAGTCTTCTCTCCAAGGTAACTAAAGCCTTGGACAGGTTTACACAAGCGGTTGATCAAGCATCTCTTAAAGCTGGTGATAAAGGTGTTCCTTCAGCAGGCCAAGCTGGAACTCACCCTGTTGAGGGGGAGAAGAACACAAAACAAGCCACAATCACTCAGATATTCAAGCAAAGAGCTGAAAAAGATGTTGAAAAGGAAAACCTGAACCAACAACCAAAACCAACAACAACACCTGAAACAACAACAATCATTCTATCAATCATCACTTCCACACTAACATAATTTCAATCACCTTTCTTCTCCAGTCCCTCAAAGAGCTCTCCTTAACCTAAGGGGGGAGATAATCAAGAAATACAAGGGCAAGAAAGCCATATCTTCAAAGGATGCTAAAAAAGAAGGTACTAATAGTGAATCTAATGATGCAAATCTAACTGGATCTAGGGTTGAATCTTCCAAGCAGAATAAACTGAAGCAATTTGATTTCATTACTGAAAAGGGTGAACATATTCATTTAACAGCTGAGCAAATCAAAGAACATAAGAAGCTTAAAGATTTAGCCAAAGCTGATAGGGCCAAACAAGAAGTAGTGTTGGGAAAAGAAGAACTGGTTGATATTCTTGGGATTGATGTGGTAACAAAGTACTACAAAGCCAAGTTGCAGTATGAAAAATACTGTGACAAAATGCTAAACAGAAGGGCACTGTCAAGGATCACAAACTGTGATGTATTGACCAGAAAAGGCCCAATCACACTGAAGGTGTACAGGGAGGATGGTACTGATGAGGTCATTCCCAACTTCAAGGCTAGTGATTTACATCTGGGTGAATGGACAGAAGTTATGAAGGCTTGTCCAAATAGAAAATGAGCTGGTTGGTCTACCATCTATGAGTAGATCAAGACAAGAATGGACTATCTCCACAAAACTAAAGTTGAGCTGGGGATTGACTTGGACAAACCTCTAGGTGAACATGATCCTCTTGACAAGCTGAATGATCTTGCAAGAAAGAAAAGGAAGCATGCTGATGACATCCATAAACTCTTCAGGTCTACCAAGAAATTCAAATCATCAGTTTAGTATGGAGATCATCCAGCTGGAACTGTGCTAAATAAACCAGTCTTAGGAATGATCTTGTTCAACACCTTCCATAGGTAAGACTTTGTCACCATTGAAGACTTTAGAGATTTCCCAAATGAGATGCTATACACTGTATAAGAAATCTTCTTCAGACTTTATCAAGGTCCTGGCATGAATCAAGGTCCTGGGCTTGATGATCATGCCAGGACCTTCAGTTCCTTACTACTCGCTGAAGTTGACAAAAGGATCCTGAACCCCCTCAAGCAAATGAGGGTCATTGAGCAGCTAAGGTAGTGAATGTAATAATATTTTGTAATAACTTTATCTCTTGTAATTGTAATGTAATGAAAGTTAGTATGAATGGTTATCAGTTTATGTTGTTCAATTCTATCAGTTTGTAAGAAGAAGTTGTTTGCTCACTTACTACTGATTTTAACTTAGGCTATTTGTATATTCAAATAAGAGGAGATTGTTGGGTCAGTTGCTAAGCCCTTTAGTCTCTTATTAGATTTAAACATAAAATCACTGATAACGCCTTAATTATACATGTTTTTGGCGGTGTTATTTATATATTTTTTATCATTTCTTGTGAACTTTCGATACTTAATTGCATGAATGTTTGCAGGTTCACTTGAAGACAGTCTAAGATCAAAAGTATCCAAGTTTCAAGTGTTTATACCTTACGGAAGGTTAGCTAGAAGATAACAAAGAATAAAGACAAAAAATATGACCAACTACGCCGCACTTCTTCCCAAGTATGTCGTACTTCAGTCCAAAATAAATGAAGCACTAAATACTAGAAGTACGTCGTACTTTTATATAAGTACGCCGCACTTCATCTCAACATTAATGATTTGGAACCGACATAAGGTAAAGTACATCGTACTTATTATGAAGTACACCAGACTTCACCCCTCTCCCAGCCGATAAATAGAGATGAAATTTGGCCATTTGAGAGATATCACACTACTACAAAAAACACACACTCATCTCCAATATTGCTCTCTTCTTTCCTGGGTTTGAAGAATGAAATTCCGATGAAGAACGAAGAAATAATATCATAGTATTTAGTATAATAAGGGTTACATACGATTCGATACTTGTAAACGGGTTGTTCGATCCATCTCATATCCGAATCTAGTATGTTTCTTGTTTCTCTACTTCATTTTGTTATTATGAACTCCATAGCCATGAGAGGCTAAACCTCTTATGACTACTCGGTGATGTTAATATAATAATTAAGCATTTGGTATTGTTACGATCTTGTTAATCTTAAGTTTATGTTGACATCCTATTGTATTTAATCTTATCAACTTTGATTATATACGCATAACGGTATAGGTCGAAAGACCCGTTGTGTACTATATACTTTTAAAGATTTATCTACGATCTTTATCGTTTGGTTGGAGAAATCCGATTACGTTAATTGATAAACAAAATAGATTTGATATAATAGTAACTTGATTATTTGCGTGACACATTTGATTAAGTTAACTAATATAAGTCTTAAGTTAAACCAAGTTAATTTGTGAAAACGTTTTTTGACGAGAAACCTTTTTATAAGTTAAGTCTTATAATAGAAGTTCGTAATCATTACCATTGCTAAGGAATTATATGAAACTATCCGAGTAGTCATGCTTCTTTATTATTGAATCCATCAGCAAGCATATCTCACTTGAAAAAGTTATTAAATTTTGTCTTAAAACTTGTGATTATACGAACATAACCAAATCCTTGTGGACAACCTGGTCTTACCTGAATTATTATACTACATACATGGGTATACTTTACCCGTGTGTTTCCATCTAATAATCGGTAATTCTAGTCTTATAAATTTAAAGCTTTCGAAACACATCAAAAGTTTTTGGCGCCGTTTCTGAGGATTTTTAAACTGATCTATAATCATTTCTTGTTATTTTTAAAACAAATATTAATCGCTTTTTCCTCCAAAAAATCAATCTGCCTGCTTTCTGTAACTTTCGTTACAGAAAGTGCACTGCACTTTCTGCAGTCAAACGTTTTTTCCTAAAAAAGTTCTCTAAAACCTCCAACAGTTCACCTTGGATGCATACACGTGCTTCGAACTCCGAACTTGTCGAAGCATTATCTGAACCTGGACGTACCCTGAATAGTAGACTTCATCGACGAAACAGGAGAGTTCCGTTCGAACGAAGAAACGATCGACCCGAACAACCAAGAGTAATCTACCTACCCATTCTTGACATCAATTATTTCCGTCACTTTCTGAATATTCTTGAAAATTACAACCCAATGGATGATGAACCCATGTGGGCTGCCGACCGTGTTGTCGCTCCGACTCCCGGTTCAGCAATTACCATTTTTGAAACCGCAAACGAATTCACCATTAAAGGTAGCCACTTGACTCTCGTCAAAGGAAACCAATTTGATGGTAGAATTAAAACTAATCCACATAAACACATTCACGAATTTAACGGTATTTGTGACATGTTTATATACAGAGATACCAAAAATGAGGCCGTCCACCTAATGATGTTTCCCTTATCACTCACGGGTGAAGCAAAAACTTGGCTAGACGAACTCAACGAAGGAACCATTGAAACATGGGATGAACTTTGTACCACCTTTATTAGCAGATTCTTTCCACCAGCTCTATTCGATCGACTCCTCCGAGAGATCCGAGCCTTTTCCTAACATGAAAATGAAACTTTAACCGATGCTTGGCTCCTTATGAAAGAAATTCTTAGAAATTGCCATGGTCACAATCTTACCAAAGGTAATATCATCAAAATCTTCTATCACGGCCTTAATGAAATAACCCAAGAAGCTCTAAATGCCGCATCTGGCGGTATTTTCCTTTATAAAACACCAAATCAAGCCTATCAGCTTTTCGAAGACAAAGTATTACTCAAGCTCGATTGGGCCAAAAATCAAAAACAAAAATCATCTCTCAAGAAAACTGTAGCTTTCGCCGATGAAGACAGCAGTAATGGATGCCATGACCATGAAAATAGATGCTCAATATAAAGAATTTCAATCTTGTTCAAATCACTCAACCTCTGATTGTAACGATGATGACACACCCATGTCTCATGAAGAAGAAGCAAAATTTATGCAAATCTTTTGACGTACACGTTTTTACAATGATTACTGCGATCGAGACTCAAATCGCGATAATTGGCGTTCAAGCGGAAGAAACGATTATAACCGAGACTACTATCGATCCAATTCTGATGATAAACCCGATATCCAAAAACAATTAAGCGATTTCATAAAAGCTCAACAATCAACCAATTCTTTTGTTAAAGAAATGTTTATGGACCTCAAAACCAAACTCGAAACAACTACTAAAAACCATCAAGCCTCGATCCAAAATTTAGAAGCAAAATTAGACAGATTTGCTGACAAGCAATCTGCTCGACCTTCTGGATCTCTTCCTAGTAGCACTCAACCAAATCCAAAAGGTAGCTCATCTAAACCTTATTAACCGCGCAAGCTCAAAACGAGCATGTAAATGCCGTATTTACACAGAGTGGTAAATCCTATAACCCATCCACCAACCCAAACGACATTCAAAATAAATCTAAAAATCCAATCAGTTTCGATAGTGATGATGAAGATGAAGAATATACTCCTCAACCCAAATCTCAAACCTCAAAACCAGTCAAAGAAACACCGATACCCAAACCATATAAACCAAAGATCCCATATCCTCAACGTTTTCAAAAAGAGAAAATGGAAGATCAATATGGAAAATTCGTCGATATGATTCGAGCCGTTCGAATCAATGTACCTCTTGTCGATGTTTTAGCAGGAATTGTTGGGAATTTTGAGTTACTACTGCCAGTACTACTTTACTACTGCTGATTCAATTTAATACTGCTAGCTTTGGAAGTTAGTACTGCTGGTTCAACTTGATGCTGTTATTGAAGAACTTAGAAAATAGTCTAAGTCATTAGTGCTGCTAGTTATAATAGTTAGTGCTGCCAGTACAAATGTTAGTACTGCCAGTTCAGTTAGTACTGTTAGTTAATATTTTGTACTGTTAGTATTATATAGTTAGTACTGCTAAAGTGATATGCATGAGTTATATTAGGAATAGATATGCATGATCACTTGACGCGTTTTGTAAGCCCATTAGGGTTTCCTTAGTGTATAAAAGGAACCCTACGACATAGTTAGAGATATCAATTTTCACAGCAAACACATATCAATTGTAGTTAGCTATTCTGTAACCTAGGCAGAATATTTGCAATCAATATATTCAAGTTTAGTATTCATTATTCTTCTTAGTATTGCAAGTTAGATTCCGCATAACTTGTAGTATTCACAATCATAGTTTCTCATATAGTTAGTTTGGATTTATCCAAGTTAACTAAGCTTTAACAGGCTAAAGAAGATCCGTTTATTTGGGACTTCACAAGTGGTATCAGAGCTTGTGGAGAAACTCTGAATAAGAAGAACTTTATCAGATCTAGATCTCTTCCTATAATACACAATGTCTGGTGAAGAACCTGCAACACAAATAGCACCAGTAGAATCTCCTCAAATGGTGTCTACTGTAAAACTTCCTATCCTCAAGAAGGGTGAATATACCCTTTGGAGCATGAGGATGGAGCAGTATCTCACTAACACAGATTATAGTTTGTGGCAAGTGATCTTGAATGGTGATGGTCCTATACAAGTAACAACTGATGAAAAAGGTATTGAAACTGAAGTACCTCCAAAGACTGCTCAAGCACTATTACAAAGACAAAGAGAAAGAAAAGCTAAAAGCATTTTGCTTTTGGCTATTCCTGATGAGTATCAACTGAGGTTCCATGGAATAAAGGATGCAAAGTCTCTGTGGGCTGCTATCAAGAGTAGATTTGGTGGCAATGTTGAATCTAAGAAGATGCAGAAGACTGTTTTGAAGCAACAATTTGAAAACTTTTCTGTATCTGACATAAAAGGCTTAGATAAAGCATATGATAGGTTTCAAAAACTTATCAGCCTTCTAGAAGTTCATGGTGCAGCTGTTCCTAATGAAGATGCAAATCAGAAATTTTTAAGAGCTCTACCTTCATCATGGAACAATGTAGCCTTGATTATGAGGAACAAAGATGGTATAGATGATTTGGATATTGATGATCTATACAATAACCTAAAAGTGTTTGAAGCTGATATCAAAGGTTCCTCTGGATCATCTTCAAACTCTCAGAATGTGGCCTTTCTCTCTGCAAGGTTCATCAATGACACGGCATGTTACCTTCATGGCCTAGGAAACAAATAGTGGCTCGGGTCTCAAACAGAGGGTTCAAAGCAAAGTCAATCAAGTTCATTTCAAAGGGATCATAGCAAAGGTTCAATGGCCAAAGGTTCAAATATCGAAGGTAACATAGCAGGATTCAAATAGAACATAATAACAGATCAAATAAGAGAACCAAGATAAAGTCTCAGAGCAAATGTAGCAATTCACATAAGTAAGTCAAAGATAGAGAGGAATATTCATAGAAACCTTAACGTATAGGTCCAGAATATCTGTACCTTATTCCGAAGCAAAGCAATAATCAAGACAAACACCACAGGAAATCAAAATCACTCCCTCTTGACCGAACCTAAAGAAATGATAAATTCGAATTACAAACCATTCATTTAAGTTATACTTTCTATTTTTAGTAACTTTCCATTTTTAGTAACTTTCCATTTTTAGTAAGTTTCCAAAATTAGTAACTTTCCATTTTTAGTAAGTTTCCAAAATTAGTAATATTCATCATTTGAGAATTTTTTCCCCCCCTTTTTTTAAATTAAGTATTTTGAATAGTTTAGGGACTTAACATGTCAACCTTACAAGTTTAGGGTTAAATATGACAACTTTCCATATTTTAGGGTTTAATATACAAAATCAACAATTTTCAAGGTTAAAAGTGTAAATATCAAAGTTTCACATTTTATTCAGATTATACCTTCCATTTTCTATATTTACAAGTCAAACCCTTAATTTACACAATTTACATATTTAGCCCTTTTTGTTTATTAATTATTTAAACAATATCTTTAATTATCCATAATTACAAAACAAGTCCTTATAATTTCAAATTGACTACTTCTCATACTTTATACATTAAATACTAACCAAACCTTCCACTTTTCAGAATTTACAATTTCAGTCCCTCTATTTTAATTAATTAATTTCTAATTACTTATTATATGTAATTAACCATTTTAATCCAAAATAATATCAATATGACATTTTATACCCCCCAACTTATTTTATACAGAATATAACAATTATAATAACATGTCTAAAACAGACCCCATAGTTTCAGAAATTACAAAACAAGTCCTTATACTTTTAAAATCACAATCGGCTAACAAATAAATCACTAAAACCCTAATTAAATTTTTCCCCAAACATTTCCCAATTTTTATACAATCATTAGCATTAAGAGAACCTGGAAAAATTATTAAAACCCTAACCCTAATTTTATTTCTTTCCTTTTTCCTTTATTTCGAAATCGGCAAACCAAGATAATTCCCCAATAATTATTCGAATCCTTCCTAAATTTTTCCAACAATTTATCTGAGTCATATGTGATATAAAAAACCTTAGAAAAATATAAAATCAATTTCACAAATATTATTTGGGCCGATTTCATAATTAACTAAAAATTAGGGTTTCGAACATGTTTTAATTTATAAAATCAATATAACATGCATGATAATTTTTCTTAAGCATTTTATGAATTATAATGATGAAATATGAGATACAAAAATACCTTTGATGATTCTTGATGATTTTATGAATTTATAGAATTCGGTTGAGATTTTCGAACCCAAACAAATACCACAATCGAATCAAGCCTTAAACAATCTTTCCAATATTTTTCCCACAATCCTTGACCTTCAAATCACCTTAGAAAAATCGTGCTTGCCTTGTAGAAATTTTGAGCCGCCTCTTTTGATTTTATTAGGGTTTCGGAAATTATGTTTTAGGGATTTAAACAAAATAAAATGTATAAAAGAGTTATAATGGGGGTTAGGCCGAACTTTTGGGCTTCCAAGAGTGAATAAATCAGATATTAAAACTTGCATAATTTATTTGTAATTATTCATATTTATTTCATATTAATTGTAAAGTATAAATACTTAAATGCATTTAATTCGGCTAATAATATATATACAAAAATATTAATTATTTTTCTTATATAATATAAGGTATTTTAATATTACATAAATTTCATAATTGTCACATGTTGCATTTTTATAATTTCTAACATTTAAATGAAGTTTATGCATGCTTTTATGGAATTTTCTTGCATTAGGGGTATTTTGGTAATTTTACACTTGTTGAGATTTTTAGGTTTTACATAACTAGTACAGATGGGATATAATGAGAAGCCCCCTTAAAATAAAAATCCTAGGAAGGCCTCCCAAGCTGACACGTATCCCAAACACTCCCGCCCTTAACATAAACCCTATATAAAGTTTCTTTTTTTCTTTTTTTCCTTCCAGTCGATCACAAACCCCATCTTCTCCATCTTACACCGTTAACCACCACCTCTCATTGTCCACCGCCATCCCCACTATTAACTCACGCGCCACCGGTAAACCACCACACCAACATCCACCACCAACCGTTGCATACTCAACTGTCGCATACTCCATGTTAGTTCTATATATGGATCAAATGAGCTTTGAATTGATCGTTTGTAAATTATGATCGATCGATCGGTTAACAAGCTATCGGAAGTTACTTTTCAGGTAATTATCAAACATATATGCTTTATAGATTGAAGTTTTATATCTTGATTATGATACATATATCTCATTTTATTGTGATTATTATAGTGGTCTGACAAAATGCTTTAAGCTATGTTCAATTATCATGATCATGTTCATTTTATTGGTTTAATAGTTATCTCCAGCGATTGTATAATACTTGTGCATTTTTTAGCGTCAACTCAAGTGTTTGATAAAAATGCTTCAAGAAAGCATTAGTAGTTGTGGCCCAAGTGTTTGATAAAATTCTTCAATGAAAATATTCAGTAGTTTTTAGCGCAAGTGTTTGATAAGATGCCTCAGTGAAAACATTAGGTGTTGACTGGTCCTAAAATAGAAGTAAGGATGATTATTAGTCAAACTTTAAAATAGAAGTAAGCAATGTTTTAAAAATCGCGCCTAAGGCACGCCTACTCCCTAAATCCCTCGAGGCTCCAACCTTTGGGATTTTTTTAGATCGAGGCTCACAACATGCATAAATCCCATAAAAATCGTAGCGCCTTGGGACTAGTCGCGCCTAGCACATGTAACGGGTTTTGGGCCTTTTTATCTTAATATTGAGACACAAATACAAAATCACATGGGCCTTTATATATAATTTACTAAATAATAACCCTAATAAAGAAAATTAAATACATACAATATAGTGAAACAAGCACCCCTAGTTTTCTTCATATTCCTTCATTTATTCAACTTATCTTTTTAATTTGACACAAATGTAATCACTTCACGTCATATGTATATTGTCTACTTTTTGAAGAGGCTTCTTGCAAGTCATGAACAAAAAACTTAGATCCAATGATGCGAGTCAAACTATAATCTTAGATCCAGTGATGGTTATGCTAGTTCAAGCTCAAGGGGAAGGGAAAGGGGAGGGTCTAGTTCTAGACGAAACCTTTAGATAAAGATCATGACGTTATAGTTTTAGAGAATAGTGAAACTAAAGAAGATGTCAAGGAGGATGAATCCAATCACAATAAGGAGCGATAGACATTTGAAGATGATGATGATGATGGGGAATTTGACGACTTAGATTGAAGTCTCTTAATTTGTTTCATCAAGTAGTTTCTTTATAAAATATTATCATGATAATGTGGCATTATGCTTGAATATTGATACGTTGCTTCACTTGCTTGTTTGATATTTTTGGTTTAAATGTGAGCTTTGTTAGATGTATTAACTATTAAGTATCTTAAATTTTATTTTGTTTTATTCAATCTGCATAAAAGTGTGACATGTGTCATAAAAAATTAGTGTATTTAGTGCGACTCATATTTATGAATCCCACGCTTTGGTATGCACCTCGCCTCAAGGCTTATTGACCCCCTTTGCGCCTTAGTGCGCCTTGAGACTTTCAGAACATTGGAAGTAAGACATTATGTAGATGTTTGAATCAACTCTTTGATTTAGCAGATCACCATCATAACTTGTTATAGAAACAAAATGTAGTAAAATGTTAACATTGACATATAAAATTGAATAACCCATTCTTCTACTTTGTAATTATGCTAGGTAACACTCAACAAGCCATGCCCTCTCTCGGTCTTTGCTCATTTTATTTGGTAAGTGGCAGTTGTGGAAAAATGGTTGCGTTAGATAGGCTAATAACAGGTCAGAAGACTAACTTTTTGTACGGTCAGATTGACTTGGAGTAATTAAATTTATGATAAGGGCAATCATATCAACTTGGTTAGAAAGTATATTGTTTACATTTTCTTTAGTATTTGAAGGTAGAAACTGGACTGATTTTATATTTTATGTTGGGTAAAACAGAAGTGATAGTGAATTAAAGGGGATCATGATTATGAAGAAGACACCTCCTGGGAGTTTGTCTTGAGCCTCGTTTCTCTTTGTTTTTTGGTTGAGGGTTTTGAGGCAGAGTTTATCCGTTATGATCAAGAAAGAAAGTGGTGCACGTGAATTCATTCTCCAAGTAAGAACTACTTTTCTCACCGTGCTTAAAGAATTATATTAAGTCAATGCTTGTTATCATCACATTTATTGTTAATAACAACATTGAGCATCAAGGTGTGCTCCTCTAATTTCAAATGGTGTGATAGCAAGTTAGCAAACATATATATAAAAGCCCTCAATCAGCAGTGGTTACACGGTAAAAAAATTATGGCTATCATAACTAAAAAATATGAGAATGTTGCTTTTTAAATCATGTTTGGTGCGAAAGAACCATGAACTGGCCATGTCGGCCTTACCCGGTTTGAGTCTATGTGACGATGACGTAAACCACGTAAATTAGTCGGTCAAATGATCAGAAACCATGCTTACCCAAAAACAAGCTAGTTAATGAGCGTGCACTACAAAAGGGTCTCTTAGACCGATTGGACAAAGCTTATAGTCAGTTTCCTAAGCATAGAGCGCGTAAAAAAACTGCTTATGCCTGTGATTTTCAATAAAGGTCTTTGTTTGGAAATTTTATGAAAAGTTATACATAGGTTCATCTTTTCATCTCAACATTAGGCTAGTTGCTCTCATGAGCAAACTTGTTGAAGAGAAGAGTTCCATTATAGACCAGAACATTTATACAAAAATATTGATCTTGCGTTCTGAGGCGGCTGGATGATAGATTAATGGTTAGTATGTGCAAAATAATTACATAGATACAAAGTAACATCTCACTAATCAGGTTCTAGATGTGATATGCTTCTTATTCATGTTGGCGTACAGTGTAACGAAAATAGGTTTAAAAATCTCAGTTGTTTACTGAAATAAACACCAATCAACAAAAAGTTGCTGGAACATTAGCAGCAATTACGAGGGGTGTGCAAAACTTGAAGAAGTTTTTGAATCTCCATAAGGTCATATCCATATGTTGAAGAGTCTGATGACGTTCTTATATACTTATTTAAAGAGGAAAATGTACCCACAAGAAACCCAAAAGTGAGTTCAGCTTCTTTTTTCACAGGTTAAAACCACGTCAGGTGTAAAAAGTCCTTCCTTCGTGTTAGTGTATAAGCTCGTTGTAGATACTTAGAACGTATCAAGTCACGGGAGGACTCTGTTTGGCTTGTAGATAAAACTTCTTCATCAATAAATTCACGGCTTGGGTCACTGGGTGGATTTAACTTGTCAATAGAGAACGCGATATTGTGCTTTGGATTCTTCTCCTTAAATGCTTCAGATATAGTCTCGATAACTGAGATGTTACCATGATCTTTATGCTTGAGGGATTTGGATGACAAAAAATTGACAGCCTTTCTGAAGTAAATTTCCTCTGAAAATAGAGCCCCAACAACCTTCCCATATCTCAAGGCTCTTACTTTACTTGGTATAGATTTTAGCAGCCATGTCATGGCATCATTAGCTATTGAATTTATTTTTGCCTCCCCAAATTTGGAGACCCTTTGGATCTCGGTAAGTTAAATGTATATTATCAAGTTGAATTGTACGTTGATCATCTCAAAATCTCATATGATATAATTTTGTAGACTACAGACAAGAATGATATCCCACTACCCACATATTATGCTACAAAGGTAGATTGCATCAGTTTTGGGCAGCTCAGGCAGCTTAAGCATATGTCGGTTGGATCTTGTAGAGGTTATTGGCTTGTTTCCCTATGTTAGAGAAGATGAGTGTTTTTTCCAACTCTATGGATCCCAACTCAAACCAAGTGTTGGCTAGTCGTGACCATGAACAGTTGATGTTTACTAAGGAGTTGTTGACACTCCATCAGGCATCTCCCATAGCAAAAATAA
Source organism: Tanacetum coccineum (assembly GCA_026074375.1). Classification (NCBI taxonomy): domain Eukaryota; kingdom Viridiplantae; phylum Streptophyta; class Magnoliopsida; order Asterales; family Asteraceae; genus Tanacetum; species Tanacetum coccineum. Next base: position 36,193 of record BQNB010052071.1, read on the forward strand.
TCTTCTACTAGTTTTGAACGTCTTGTTTTGTTTTAGTCTGGTGGCTTTCAGAGAATTCTTCCCTGTATATGTAAATTAATGGACCGAAAAATGTACTTGTTTTCAAATATGCTATCTTTTGTATCAGTTTAAGACCTGTAGAGTTATTTTTTCTATCTCATGAAAACCCCTTGACTGTCACTGGCAATTTCATGGATTTAACTTTAGTTTATTACATGTTGCTTTTATTTCGTTTTTGTTCACATGGGACATAATCTTTCATGTGAGCAAATTGTGTGTTTTGGGAAACTAGTTCTCCAATTCCACGTGCATGACGTGAAAATTTAAATCCTTATGGTTTATGTCTTATTCAAAAACATCAGGTGGGTGTTTTATATTTTTAAAAGTGCAAGATTAGACTCTGTTCGGCTTTTGAAATTTGCTAAACGAGACACAGCAACAATGCTTTATGCTTATCTCATCGATGTTGGAATAATGCGGTTCACAATTATATGTCATCCGTGTGTTTGTTGGTATGTCACTGGGCTATAGTTACAATTAAATGGTTCAAGATGATAATATCAATTGATGTTTTTTAACTGAGATGTACTACCTTTTGACTATATTGCAATAGATTGTGATGCAATATCTTTTTTTTAAACTGAGATGTACTGACTTTCTAACTATAATTCACTCACATAAATTGAACTTTAATTGAGATGTACCAACTTTTTAGCTCATCTATTTTTTAAGTGATATGTGCTAACTTTTTTGAATTGTAATCCATTGAAAAATACATTGTGATGCAGTAACTTTTATAACTGAGATATACTAACTTTTTTAACTGTAATGCACTAAAAAATACATTGTGATGCAATAACTTTTTTAACTAAGATGTACTAATTTTTTTAACTGTAAAGCACTAACATTGTGGTGCATTAACTTTTGTAACTGAGATATATAACTTTTTTAACAGTAATGCACTAACAATATACTTTGTGATGTCGTAACTTTTTTAAATAAGATGTACTAACTTTTTTAATTGTAATGCATTAAAAAATACTTTGTGATGCATTAATTGTTTGAATTGAGATTTACTAGCTTTTTTAACTGTAATGCACTAACAAAATGCATAGTGATGCAGTAAAGTTTTTAATTGAGATGTACTAACTTTTTTAACTGTAATGCACTAACAAAATACATTGTGATGCATTCACCTTTCTAACTCAGATGTGCTAACCTTTTTAATTGTAATGCACTAACAAAATATATTGTAATGCAGTAAACTTTTTTAACTGAGACATACTAATTTTTTTAACTATAATCCACTAACAAAATATATTGTGGTGCAATAACTTTTTTAACTGAGATGTACTAACTTTTTTAACTATAATGCACTAACAAAAGACTTTGTGATGCAGTAACTTTTTTAATTGTATATTTTGCTGCATTAAATTGTATATATTGATGCATCACATTGTAAATTTTACTATATTAAATTGTATATTTTACTATATCAATTTATAAATTTTACTGTATTAAAATTATATATTTTATAGCATCATAGTGCAAATTTTACTGCATTAAATTGTATATTTTAATGCATCACAGCATAAATTTTACTACATTAAATTGTATACTTTACATTATTAGATTGTAAATTTTACTACATCATAATGTAAATTTTACTGCATCAAATTGTAAATTTTACTGCATTAAATTGTATATTTTACTCCATCAAATTGTAAATTTTACTGCATTAAATTTTAAGTGTAATGAACTAACAAAATACATTGTAATGCAGTAACTGACAAAATAAATTGTTATTTTCTTAGTGCATCACAGTTAATAACTTAGGGAATAATACATTATTCACATAGTGATGCAGTAAAATATACAATTTAATATAGTAAAGTTTAATGTAGTAAAATTTACAATCTGATGCTAGCATTTTTACAATTTAATGCAGTAAAATATACAATTTAATGTAGTAACAAAATATATTGTAATGCACTAACAAAATACAATTATTTACAATTTAATGCAGTAAAATTTACAATATGATGCTAGCATTTTTAAGTGTAATGACTAACAAAATACATTGTAATGAAGTAACTGACAAAATAAATTGTTATTTTCTTAGTGCATTAAAGTTAATAATTTAGTGAATAATACATTATTTACATAGTGATGCAGTAAAATATACAATTTAATACAGTAAGATTTATACTGTGATGAAGTTAAATATACAATTTAATGCAGTAAATTTAAATTTACACTGACATGCAATAAAATTTGCATAGTGATGCAGTAAAATATACAATTTTATGTAGTAAAATTTACAATTTTTTTGGAAAAAAAATTTGGAATTTTTTTTGAAAATATTTGAATCCAATATATGTGAGACTAAAAGTTAATGTATATTTTATTGCATAAGTATATAAATTTTACTGCATAAAATTATAAATTTTACTATATTAAATTGTATATTTTATTGCATTAACTTTTTTTAAGTACATTAACATCTATATTTTACTGCAACACTATGTAAATTTTAATGCATCAAATTGCAAATTTTACTGCATTTAAATTATATATTTTACTACATCATAGTGTAAATTTTACTGCATTAACTTCTATATTTTACTGCATCACATCGTAAATTTTACTGCATTAATTATATGTATTTTACTGCATCACTGTGTAGATTTACTGCATCACAGTGTAAAATTTACTGCATTAAATTGTATATATTTTACTGCATCACCATGCAAATTTTACTACATTAAATTACACTACATTAAATTGTATATTTTATAGCATCACAACGTAAATTTTACTACATTAAATTGTATACTTACATCAGATTATAAATTTTACTTCACAATGTAAATTTTACAATGTGATGCAGTAAAATATACAATTTGATGTAGTAAACTTTACACTGTGATGAAGTAAAATATACAATTTAATGCAGTAAATTTTACATTGTGATGAAGTAAAATTTACTTAGTGATGTAATAAAATATATAATTTAATGTAATAAAATTTACAATGTGATGCAGTAAAATATACATTTTGATGCAGTAAAATTTACACTATGATGAAGTAAAATATATAATTTAATGTAGTAAATTTCATTGTGATGCAGTAAAATTTACTTAGTGACGCAGTCAAATATACAATTTAATGTAGTAAAATTTACAATGTGATGCAGTAAAATATACAATTTAATGCAGTAACATTTAAACTGTGATGAAGTAAAATATTTTGTGATGCAGTAAAATATACAATTTAATACAGTAACATTTAAAGTGTGATGAAGTAAAATATACAATTTAATGAAGTAAATTTTACACTGTGATGCAGTAAAATTTACATAGTGATGCCAGTTTAAATTTATACTGCATTACAGATTTATTTTTAATGCATTACTGTTACACTCTATTATATGCCAGTTTAAATTCAATTGCATCACAGAGTAATGTACTAGAAAATAAACAGTAATGCATTAGAATATAACTATAATGCAATAAAAAATATTTGTAATGTATTTATAGTTTTTTAATGCATTATAGTTTTATTTCTATTGCATTAAAGTTATACTGTATTGTATGCCAATTTAAGATTGTGATGCCCTTAAAACAGAATTATTAGGTGACTGGTCCACCACGGACATAAACTAAAAAATAAAAAACTAATACTACATATTTAAACTGTGATGCACTATAAAATAAACTTAAATGCACCAAATATTTAAACCTTGAAGCACTAGATATTAAAATTATGATGCAGCAGAAAAATAATTGTGATGCAACAAATATTTAAACCTTAATGCACCAGATGTTTTTAAAAAGATATTGTGACTAAGATAATCTTACATTAAAGCTGTATGATATACATTTCTTTCATTGCAATTGATCAGTTTATTATTGGTAAAAGAAGAGGAAAAATTGAATATTCATTTTTGGCATATAGATTCTCTCAACCGAGCTCTATTAGGCACATCTTGTTGTTTGGTCTCTTCGATGCTGGCAATGCCAATTCACAAATCCTGGAATTATGGCTATATTGAACCTTCATCTCAGACTTACAAAATTCAAACTAAAAAAAAACACAAACATGATCTATTAACACTGTAATGCACTTGATATAAAACTATAATGCAGTACATTCATGCAATGTGATGCACTTGATATAAAAAACACAAACATGATCTATTAACACTGTGATACACTACAATTAAACAAAAGCGATGCACTAGACAATTATGTAAATCTACTGGATCAAAATGTTATAATTTTAATACATCATAATGTAAAAATGACTGAATCACAATGATGTAAATTGTCTACATCACAATGTTAAAATCTATTGCTTCACAATTATGAAAATATATTACATCACAATGTATAAAATATATTGCATCACAATTATGTAAATTCACTGCATCACAATGTATAGAATATACTGCATCACAATGTATAAATCTA
>BQNB010052072.1:0-36700 GCA_026074375.1 Tanacetum coccineum
ATTAAAGGGACATCGTCATCCTCAGGTATGTCCAAGATGATAAAGTCTATAGGGAAAATAAATTTGCCAATCCTTACTAGCACATTTTCAGCAATACCCCTTGGTTGTTTTATGGTTCGGTCAGCCAGTTCGATAGTCAACCTAGTGTGAGATAAAATTCCTAGACCAAGGTTGGTGTAGGTAGAAAATGGCATAACGCTCACGCTTGCTCCTAGGTCAACAAGGGCTTTATCAAAACAGATATTATGAATAAAACAAGGTAAGGTAAAGCTCCCTGGGTCCTTTTCTTTTTGAGGCAAGGTGTGATCAAAGGATTCCAGAATCTTCACATCTTGTGCCTCTTTCCAGTCATCATAGCAGAAGTTTTGTAGTCGTCTTGGAAAAGGGACTGTATCAGAAAATATGCTCCTGTACTGCGTGGCCGATACGGCGTACGGACCACATCCGATACAGCGTATCCCATAAAAATCAACTTTAGTAGTTGAGATCGATTTAAATTGGTCTCGAGGGTTTGTCTCTGTAGACCTGGGCAGGCTTCCAACCCCTCTTTCTTGTAATACCTTACTCATCCGTCCAATTTTATTTCCAAGGTCTTAATTGAAGCATTGGTAGAAGCTTGAATCTCTTTGATTATGTTCGAGTTTTCTTCATGTCTTTTAGTTGATTCTGCCATAAATTTGGTCAGTGATTCTTCCAGGCTTGGTCTCTGATCAAGATACGAAGAGTTTCCATTGTTTTGTTGGTAGAATCATAGCCTTGCTGCTCTATATTGTCCTCCAGGTTGATAGGGTGCACCGAACTGTGTATAGTAAGCCTCTTCTAAAGTTTTTCCTTCTTCCTTTTGTGGACAATCCTTTATATAGTGTGGTCCCTTACGTAGTTCGCATCCGACCTGAGCAGCGTATACTTTCTCATTTACTTTCTTTATTTCTCGTCCGAGATTGTTGAGTTGGGCTTGGATAGCAGCAAGCTAGTCAGAAGTTTTAGTACTTCTGGTCCTTGAAGATGTTCCATTGAGCAATTTCTGAGAGTATTCAGCCATTTCTTGGATGGCTATTTTAGCATCAGCAACAGTTTTGGAAGGTATGGCACCCTTTGAGTCCAGGATTTGTCAAGTTAGAACATCGAGCCCATTATAAAATAAGATGACTTCCTGCATGTTGGTCAAATAATATTGATTGATTTCTATCATTTTCTTTTGCGATACGGGCAGGAGGGCAGTATTTGTTTAGAAACTTAGTTTTAAGAACCTCCCAGGTTGTAATTGAACCTATTGGCTGGTTCCTTAGCCACATGCTTGTGGCTTTAGTGAGGGATACAGGGAAGGCTTGAAGCATGATTTGATCTTGAGTTATTTTTTGATGTAAAATAAGTCAACAATCTTTAGAACCTTTTCTATGTGTTCGTTTGCATCTTCGTGTTCCGAACCACTGAAAGTATTGTCACGAAGTTCCTTGAGAAACTGCCCTTTCAATTCAAAGTGGGTGTCTTGGTTAATCGTGGGCCTAGTAATGCCCGACATGTAATCTCCTGGGGTTTTGCTCATGTATTGCTCCATTGTTTCCGTCATTGTTTCTCTTACTTCTTCCTCTGATTGTTCCTCGATGTCAGAAATGTGATCGAACTCAGGTGAACTCGATTCTACGAGACTTGGTGTATCGAAAAGTCTCCTTCTTGAGCGAAATTTTTGTTTTGGGTTTTCCAAAGGTGAGAATAGTTCCTTGGTAGAACTTCTTGTCATGCACTACCTGAAACAAATGACAATAAATCAGTAGGATATGTCCTGATGAGAGAAATTAAATGTAGAATCAAAACAAATAGGGTTCTGGTCTGCTACTGTATCAGACGACAGATACGTCGTATTCCATTAATTTGAATACGCCGTATAGGTCTGTTGAATGCATGTACGCCGTATTGATTTCACAGAATACACCGTATTGTTTGGAAGAACAGATACGTCGTTTAGACTGCAGAATTCAATACGTTGTTCGGGGTAGAAGGTTTGATACGTCGTATCCAACTGGTGGATACGGCGTATCAGGTGATCAGTCAAAATAGAATACTTTTAAAAACAATTAAATGCAGGAATTTAAACAAACAATTTAAACACACGATGCAAATAAATATAAACATAATTAAATAATTAGATTACACTAAGCTAAACTAATTAATGGTTAGAAATACTAATAAGAATAAGGTTTAATTAATTCACTCCCCGGCAACGGCTCCAAAAACCAGATGTGTTGTCGTGTAGGGTCAATTATTTGATTATCAAGTTTTACATTTATATTTAGCAGACAAACCTAAAACAACAATTTAACGGGCAGTGTACCCGGTCAAGATGGAGTTTCGCGGTAAGTATGGCGTCGAACACTAAGAGTGAAACATTAATCCTATATTCTATCAGTATTTTATTTAGTCTATTTACTGGTTAAACTAAGATGGAGTTTCGCGGTAAGCCTGAGAGACTGGCACAGGTTTGGTGGTGACAAATATTAATTCAATAAACAATAAACACAAAAGAAGAAAATCATAAGATAGAAAAGCGGTACAAGCCAAATGATAGAAAACTGTATTAGCCATATTAAATCCAGTTCGATGTTGGTTTGTTTGTTTTAGTGCAATGATTTACTCATCTCGAAGCGGCATATCATTCTTAAGACTTAGGCGGGACATATCCTAAGACCTAGACACGATTAATCCTGTCACAATTAACGCATCCGCATAAAGCATCCTTTAGTTTAATTATAATCTATCTTAGGGAATCAAAGCAGTGGTGATCTTGTTAAAACCCTAGCCTAACAGGACTTTACCCACTTATTATTTGATGGTGTTTTATATACTGGTAGTCCACTATTTAAATCTTTATCAGTTAATTAAGAGCATGATTGCTGAAACATATACGGGTCACCTACCGGTCCAACTAAGCTCATAATTCAAAGACAAAGACAGAATGTTATTTGTGATTTTATTGGTCCAGTAATATCAAACACGATATAGAGAGCTATCCTGGTATCTAGATTACTTTTTAGGTATCACTAGACCCAGTTGAATGATAGGTCGCATATTCAAACACATAAACAAGTATGAGGTGATAAACATAATTAAACAATCAATGATAAATTAAGAAATCAATTTTAAAACAAACCAAACATTGAACTTTCATTAAGATGGCTAATACCCGAGGGTATTAGCCCACAACCATTGTAATTATACAAGTGTAATCAAACAATTGAAATCGAACGATTAAGAGAGTAAAAATTACACGATGTCTTCTATGGATTCGTGATCAATGCTTGACCTTGGTGGCTGATCTTCTCTTCTAAAATTCGTCTTTAATGAGTATGGTATAAAGAATGTGATATTGCACACTGAAAACTTGTTTTTGAGTCTTCTATTTATAGTGTCTGAAAAAGACTCGATACGCCGTATCTGGCTAGGTCGATACGGCGTATATGGCAGGATTCCTTGGAGTGCGCGCTACATTCTCAATCAATCACTGATATCATTCCCAATTTACTTTTATTACTGTATCTTCGAATAGTTATCTTCATGGATACGGCGTATGGAAGCAGTCTGATACACCGTATTAGGAATTGGTCAAACGCGCTTTCTTGTGAAGTATTGGCGTTGATACGCCGTATCTCTTTTGTCGGATACGACGTATGTAGTCAGAAATCAGCAATCTTCAAATGTCTTCATTTTGGTTCCAAATTATGCGCCTTTTAGCATGTCTTCACAAAACACTCCTGAATTACTGTATTTATCAACTTTAAAGCAATTAAGTACCAAATCATGTAATAATTATATAAAAGTAGGCAAAATAGATGGGATAAATGATATAATAAAGTGACGTTATTTGATGTCATCACTCAACAGTGTATGTAATTTAATACACAAAATTGTACCCAATATAGATGCTCAACCCGCAACATCCAATGTTTTTAATATGGTATACGTCCGTTTGACAAGTAAGTATGACTTACCCAAACGGAGATGTCAATCCCAAATAGATCTATTTATAACACACGCGCTTACTCTAAGTAATTAACAATTCATGATAGTGGGCATAATGGGTTATCGCTACTTAGGCAACTCGTAACATGTTTAGAAGAGTACTTGCGTCCAAATATATAACAAAGCATGTATCTCACCCCGAGATTTATAAAGTGTTGTTAAACAAGTAAAGTGGGGCTATAAACTCACCTTAAGTGAATTATTGATTATAGCAAAATCAATAAAGTGAAACGTCACGAATGATCCGGAATGCAACCTAATTAATAATAGTTCGTATAAGAATAATGTATTTAAAACAAATACAACAATGCAAATTATATAGTTATATCACCACCTAATAGTTTTTATTTAGTTTATAAGTGTTGAAACAATTTATAAATTACGTTTGTTATTTAATGTCCAGGTATATGTACTTTCTAAAAGTATCACCTTTGTCCGATAAATAATTATTGTCGATATCGCTTGATTTAATAATTTTATTATTTTTGCAACGACAATAAATATATAGTTTAATTAGTTTATAAAATAATATTTATAAGGTTTTAAACTTCGTATAAATATTATACAAGTGGTGCTAAAATATTTCCTAATATTTTTATATTTCAAACCAACCAAAAATGTCCGAAAATATTATTTACTATTCATGTCAGGAAAAATAGTGCAGAAATTTTATATAAAAGTTATCTAGTTTCTATGATAATTATCTCAATTTTTATACACCTTTAGGCTTAGAAACTCGCTAACTATAAGCAAAACATCATTCCGAGCAACATTTTGGTTTTATACTTAAGCCGATTCGGACTCAAAAGCCCTCAAATATGCATTTCAAAAACTGATCAGAATGTGCAATATTTATAAAAACAGTTTTTATATATATGGTTACCGGTATCTTGTTAAATCCATATTTTTCTCGATTTAAGTCCGTTTTTCGAGTTCTCTATATCTCTGGAATCGTCTTGAGACGTACTATCATAATATTAAGTTTATAAATTGCCTAGAAAATCATGCCAAGACCAGTAGGGTCGGCTGTCCCACAATATATACATATAACTTTTTATTTGTGATTTATAACATGGTTTAATTACTACAAGTCCACTAGATTTAACAATACAACATCTTTTATATAATTAAAGTCCACTAAATTAAGTCCATCTATTTTACTTCCAATGTGTTCATAAAAATGTCAGGAACAATAATTAATTTATAAAACAACATAAATTAATTTATAACCAATAATTAACCAACTAGTTAAATAATTTATCCAACACATGAAGCATATCAAAATTAGTACTTTCTTGAATTCTAACACATTTGCACACATTTTCACCATGAATATATATTTGCTTGATTATGTATAAACCTTGGTTTCTTTGTTAGTTTTATAAAATATAAACTAGATGGTGATTTAACAAGATAATCAAGATGTACAAATGTAAGTAAATAATATGAAAGTGTAGAGTTTTTGTGTGAACCTTGAGTGTAAGATGAATATGATGAACACAATCTAAACCTATGTAAACCCTAACTTATTTTTATAACCCTTGCTTCTAAAATAGAAACCCTAACTTGTAAACCAACTTGGAACACCTTAGATTAAACCCTTAATCAACCTTGTGTGCTTGTAATATTGTAAAAATAGAAACTATGAATTTTCTTGGGAGCCTAGTTTGAGCCGTGGGTTTTGGTGTAGGAAAAAGGAGAGAGTTTTGATTTTGCTAGTTGTTAAGTGTGAATGCAAGACTTGTAATAGGAACCATTATATACTACAAATATCTAGGAGACCAAGACTTACACATTTCATGATTTTAGGGGAAGGGTGTGGGTTTGGAAGGTTTTGGTATGGGTAGAGATGTGGTTGTGTAAGGAAGTTGATAGAGTTGTTAGCTTGTGTAAGATTAGTTAGTAAAAGAACTATCTACTAGCACATGGTATTAACTTAGTATAGTTTTGTGTATATACTTGTAAAAATAGTATTTGTTTTGAGTAGAAAACAAGGGTGGCCAGTTTTGGTTTAATTTTGGGTAGGGTTTTAGTAAATTTTAGGTATTGGGTATAATTGTGCGTATTTGGTTGGGTATAGATATAGAATGATTTACATGCATGCAAAAAGGTTCCAAAATGCGAAACGTAAACGTTTTATGTAACATATAAAAATAAAATTTGAAAAGTTATAAATTATTTTCGTAAAAATAATATAACATTTGTTTGACGTGAACTTTTATTTGTTTGATGTCGGTTTACGTTGATTGTTGATTTTTAGTTTAAGATTTAACTAAATGGTTGAAATTAAAAGTAAACGCGTAAAAGCTTAAAAATAAATAATTGAAAGTTTGTAGTCGTAAAATGACCTAAAATGATGGATTGTTACAATCTTCCCCTGTTAAAAGAGCTTTGTCCGCAAAGCTTAAGTCGTGGTATTGGATGAAGATGCGAGATTGGTGAAGAGATGCGGATACTTCTTTTTGAATTGAACTGCACGTTCCCATGTGAACTCATGACCTCTCCTAGAGTTTCATCGAACCTTAATAATGAGGATACGACTTTGCTTCAATCGCTTGATTTCACCATCCATAATCTCCATGGGTTCTTCAACGAAATGCAACTTGTCGTCAATATGGATTTCATTTAACGGAATCACGAGTGATTCGTCGGACAAACACTTCTTCAAGTTAGACACGTGAAACGTGCTATGAACCCTTCTTAATTGTTGAGGAAGTTCGAGTCTATAAGTAACGGGTCTATTATTTTCTAACACCTTGAAAGGTCTAATATACCTCGGGTTCAACTTCTCCCGTTTGCCAAAACGGATAACCCCTTTCCAAGGTGAAACCTTCAACATGACTTTGTCACCGACTAGAAATTCTAGAGGCTTACACCTCACATCAGTGTAACTCTTCTGACAATCACGAGCGGCTGGAATTCCGCTTTTAATTTGCATGATTTTCTCGGTAGTTTCATAAATGATTTCTGGGCCAGTGAGCTGAGCGTTCCCGACCTCGGCCCAGCAAACAGGTGATCGACACTTGCAACCATAGAGTGCTTCAAATGATGCAGCCTTGATGCTAGTATGATAACTGTTGTTGTATGAGAACCCCACTACGGCAAATGTTTATCCCAACCCTTTCCAAATACTATTACGCAGGCGCGCAACATACCTTCAAGAGTTTGAATAGTTCTCTCGCTCTGACCATCGGTCTGCGGATGGTAAGCAGTACTCATATCCAAACGAGTACCCAAAGCCATCTAGAGTGAATGCCAGAAATGTGATGTAAATCTGCTATCACGGCAGGGATAATAGGGATCGGCACTCCATGCCTTGCCACTTCTTTTAAGTATAGTCTCGTTAGTCTCTTCATCGAATCAAGTTCCTTCAAATTCGAGGTATGGAACATGCTACGAATATCACTGAGTTCTCTTGGCGATTTGAGTTGGTAAGTTATCAGACCGATTCTAGCTAGACTTTTAAAGGGTCAAATTTATCTAAATTAGTTTCTTTTTTTATACGTGAACAATGCCCCCAACGGCACCAAATAGTAACCCAACGGTTACATTCCCCCTTTAAATACCAAATTTTTATCCTCCATTTCTTCATAAAACACTAAATCTTTCACCTAAATTTCTCACATTCAAACCTCTCAAAATGTTGTATATTACTACAATCGTGTCGATGGTGTGCGTAATAGCACTCAGCATTTACCTGGCCTACGTCTCATACAAAGAAAATTTTCAGTTTCTGGATGTAATTCTGGCGCTTCTCGCACCGCTTATTATCCTAACTATTGGCGTAGATCTACTTTGGGAGTAATAGATATTATTGCTAGAGAAGGGTTGTAATAAAACTTGTATTTTATTTTTGTCCTTATGTAATCTTATTTCTATGTAATAAACGGATGTTGTAACAACAAATGTATTTGTTTGTTTTATTTACGTCTCTCGATATTTTCGTTATCATGCTTGGTAACTCGTTTGCATTCCCCTTCTAAATTTCTTTAACTTGAGCGTTCAAGATCAGTGACATTGGTATAATATTTATTGTTACGACTAAAGTTTAGATCCTTGTGGACTTATCCGTTCCTTTCGGCTTAAAGCGTCAGTTATAACATTTTTCTTTCTAGGGTGATAACGAATTTATACCTATGGTGGCGTCGCAACTACTAAGCTTTATGGTATTACATAGATGGTGAATAGGTGATTTGGTATATTCCTTAATGGTGAGTAAAGTTGTTTGTGGATCGTCCTAGGGTGATTAGTGGTGTGTCTCGACTTTTCGACATAGATTTGGTGTAAGATGATGCCAACTCTATGTGGTAGGGTGGTGTAAAGGTCGACTTAGTCACTATGACTACTAATTCGATTTCTCGTGACAGACATGTTTTATGGATACGCACACAAAATTATGCTTTTCGGGGATATAAATAGGAAATTGATTTTGATAAAGTTTTAAGGTGGCTATTACCAGCATGGCATGGTCCTTCCTGAATTATACATAGGTGATCAGGCCATGTATAATTCAGGGCTAACGATGCAATGCTCATTTTCGTCAAATTAGCGTTATGTATACAGTAGGAAAATGGTTTTATAGTGTGACACAAGATGGAAACAAGGTAGTTTATAGGATGACAACCAAATGGTTTTCAAGATAACTGTAAGATGGTTTATAAGACGATAGTTAATGGTTCTTGGGGTGATAGTAAAATAATTCATGTGATGCAAACAAAGCAGTTTCATAAAAACAAAATTATTTATAAGGTGGTAGTAACGTGGTTTTTGAGCTGATTGCAAAATAGTACATAAGATATCAAGAAGATAGTTCATAAGATGGTGGAAAGAAACTTGTAAAAATGATAGTGACTTTTGTTATAAAATTATGACGAAATAGCTTTTAGTTTACAAAACAATAGTTGAGTATTTTATAAGTGATGGTAAATTTGTTTATAAAATACTAGTGAAATAGTTTAAAAGGTGGTATTTTACTAGATGATAGTAAAATAGTTTTATTACAACAGTAAAATAGGTTTCAAAGCGATAGTAAAACAGTTTATAAAATGAGGGTTTATTACCCGATAGTAAAATGATTTATTAATGATAGTAAGACATTTTATTAACGATAGTGGGAATAGTTTATAAAGCGATTGTGGAATAGTTTATAAGATGTTAGTTCATTTGACAATAGTAAGATGATGATTAGTAAAATAGTTTATCATGTGGTAGTGAAATGGTTTATAATGTAGTTGTAAAAATGTTTGAAGGGTTATAATAGTTTAGGGAGTGGTTTGCATAAATAAATAGAGAGTAAAATTGACAAGGTTTTCACGACATATAAGTTTGATAGATAATTTAAATCATCCACGCGTACAACGAAATTCAAAATAAAGTACAACACAAATTCCTATAGGAAATAGAGTCTAAGAAAGTTCCCGCTTAGGTTTCTCTAGGTATTACGGGAAGGTCTCTCCTTAAACATTAACATCATTTACTACGACGCTTGAGTCTCCGAGAGCTTTTTCTTTCCAGTACTTGTTCACACGGTTCTAAAACTTCCACATTGGACAATCACTCTTGTAATGTCCTAGCATTTCATACTCATAACAGGTAACTTCAGCTTTCTGTTTTGCCACCGAGGGTCTCTGTTTTGCTCTTAGGACTGGGGTCCTACAATCTCTAGTTTGATGACCAAACCGTTTGCAATTGCCGCATTTTGCTACACACGGGCCAGTGTGGTAAAACTTGCACTTGTTACACAATGGTAAATTTCCAGCATAGCCTTCCTTGTTGCTTAGCCTGGCGGTGTGTGCCCTAATCGCCTTAGGCTCTTTGTTTTGTTGTTGGCTAGAGCTTCCCTTATGGTCACCTTCCCACTTCCTTTTGTTGCTAGCATTATCTGCTACTTTGTCTTCCTGCCGTTTGGCCTGGCTCATTGTCTCGCAAGTCATGCGGGTCTTTGTCTCATAGATAGCAATAGTCTTAATAGCATTAGCCCATCGTGGGCTTAATCTGCTCGAATTCAAAAAATCATCCTTGATCTATTAGTTGTCAGGTTCTTTAAGATCAAAAGTAATCTAAAATTTTATTAATGAGATTTCATCCAAGGTAAATATCATGGAACGCATGATCACACAATTGAAAAGTGAGACCACGAACATGTCAGTGTTTTATAATATACCAAACAACCATGGGATAAATAGATCGAGTCATAAAATAGATATCATATCAACAACGTAGGTTAATACTTAATACATCGTTTTACATGAATAAAATAGTACAAGTTTTTCATTAACGCTACCAACCGAGTACTACTCAAGTTTAGTAGGATACAATCCAAAAGAAGCTATAAATGACGCTAATATGTCTGTCTTTGGGCCAAGGTACCTCTCAAGATTCTAGATGCTAGCCTTTGTGTTATCCCCAACTGAATCAACATGCTCTGGTGATGGTGGTACCGATAGTGGTAGTGATGGTGAGAGTGGTCTGGATCTCTTACAATATGAGGATGGTAACTCTGATGAAAGTAATGGATACCAGGTGGATGATGGTGTAGCTCTCCATCGGTTTATGGCTGCTTTGTAGCCTAGTGGCATTAGGATCTCTTTTCCCGATTGACAAGCAATGGTAGGGCTAGTAGGTAGGGATCGGGTAGGTGGTGGATGAACGACTGATGTCGAAGCAGTTTGGGTGTGGAGTGACTCAGCAGTCTCACTCAGATCCTCGCCTGATAAGTCATCACCAGAGTCCAGTAGGTAGCCATACAAGGCTGGTGTGCAATTTGGTGATGATGGTGCGGGTCTAATGGGTAAGGTAGTAATCTCATCGTCAGAATTGGATATGATGACAAACAGAGTAAATACCCTGGCACGTGGTGTAGTAGCAGGAAAAGGTGTGGGACGAGGTGTGGTCATAGTGCTGTCATAATCAAGGGTTTTATATAAGTATAGTATATAAGAAAAATATAAAAATATACGCAAGAGAGGGTGACCACGTATATAAATCATGTAAGCACATAGTGTAAACAAGTAGTGTATGCACATGAAAAAGTTTTGATGTGATGCAATGTTTATGAAAACGGTTATAGTCTAGGTAAAATATGCAGCCTAGTTCTCTATAACCTTGGCTCTAGATACCAATCTGTAACAACCCAAAGTATGTTGTAGCAGAATTGTAACCAGGAGCGTTACTTCATGAATATATTGCACAAGATATGAGAGAACGGCCTCTATATGAGTCGTTTGAAAAGTACCCTCGTTGATTTGTTTGAATTAAATAAGTTACAACATGTGTCCTAATAATTTGCATTAAAATGAAAGACCTATAATAGTACAACGAGGAATGATAGTTTGCATGTATATAAAAATCCATGAATGTATTCTTAAAAAGTTTAGACTCCAATGCACATCAAGTATGTCGAGCAGCTTATTCACCTAAGAAATACATGCTTAAAAGTGTCAACATAAAGTTGGTGAGTTCATAGGTTTATGTATGTATAAATGTAGGACCACAAGAGTTCAATGTGTGAAATAATGTATCCCATACAAAATCACAAAATATAATTACGATTGCCCTAAGCTCAGGACACTGAAGCTCGACAATGTATGTAATTTAATATACAAAATTGTACCTAATGTAGATGCTCAACCCGCAACATCCAATGTTTCTAATATGGTATACGCCTGTTAGTTCGGAACACCGAAGCTAGTGAGCGCTACTCACCGGGACGGGGATGTCAATCCCAAATAGATCTATTTATAATACACACGCTTACTCCAAGTAATTAACAGTTCACGATAATGGGCATAATGGGTTATCGCTACTTAGGCAACTCGTAACATGTTTAGAAGAGTACTTGCGTCCAAATGTAAAACAAAGCATGTATCTCACCCCGAGATTTGTAAAGTGTTGTTAAACAAGTAAAGTGAGGCTATAAACTCACATTAAGTGAATGTATTGATTATAGCAAAATCAATGAAGTGAAACGTCATGAATGATTCGGAATGCAACCTAATTAATTATAGTTCGTATAAGAATAATGTATTTAAAACAAATACAACAATGCAAATTATATAGTTATATCACCACCTAATAGTTTTGGTTTAGTTTATAAGTGTTGAAACAATGTTTAAATTACGTTTGTTATTTAATGTCCAAGTATATGTACATTATAAAAGTATCACCTTTGTCCGATAAATAATTATTGTCGATATTGCTTGATTTAATAATTTTATTATTTTTGCAACGATAATATATATATAGTTTAATTAGTTTATAAAATAATATTTTTAAGGTTTTAAACCGCGTATAAATATTATACAAGTGATGCTAAAATATTTCCTAAGATTTTTATAGTCCATACGAACCAAAAATGTCCGAAAATATAATTACTATTCATGGCAAGAAAAATAGTGCAAAATTTTTATATAAAAGTTATCTAGTTTCTATGATAATTATCTCAATTTTTATATACCTTTAGGCTTAGAAACTCGCAATCTTTAAGCAAAACAACATTCCAAACAACATTTTAGTTTTATACTTAAGCCGGTTCGGACCCAAAAACCCTCAAAAATGCATTTCAAAAACTGATCAGAATGTGCAATATTTATAAAAACTGTTTTTATATATATAGTTACCGGTATCTTGTAAAATCCATATCTTTCTCGTAGAGTAGAAGATTTGACTTTACAAGTTCCTGATAATCCAGCCCCAGTATACCAAGGTTGTGACAGAAATCCAAATGCTCTAACAAGGTATTTGTACAACAAATATATTTTCTATCTGAAGTATGGGAATTCTAAAACAAGGAAGTATGTTCTAGCACTGCACAAGATTCATGTTATTCCCTTCCCAAAAAACGATCTTGAAGAACTTAAGTCCAGATGGGTAAGAAAAGTAATCAAAAAGATTAAGCATGATACGCTGTTCATCATTGGAAAAGTTTGTTGGCTAAGATTTCTTACCATCAGAGGGAAGTTAGTAAAAAGATCAGATCCTTATGAAGTCTTCTCAGATCAAAAGATTGTAGAATTAATCAGAATCCCATATGATCAAGGATATGGGAAAGAGTTCATGAAGGAGATTATTGTTAAAAGGGTTGATGGTCATATGTGTTCCTTCTCAGAGTCTGACTATAAGTACTTAAACAAGAATGATATTAAAGACTTGTATCTGATGTGCTTGAAAGGAAAGATTAACTATCGGGAGAATGGGATACTCAAATCATTGAACGTCTTTATCAGAAGCAGTGTTATCTTGGAAAGAGTTTATGATTACCAACTTTGAATGGAAAGCTACCAACTTAAAGTCAATCTTACTGCACCAACACTCACAATTCCTAGTATTGAAGATCTTTCACCATATTTTATCATTGCTATTCTGTTTGTTGGTTTGGTATACGAGAATAGTAAGAAGGAAAGAAGGGTTATGAATATTAAAATACCGTTTCATTGTTTCTTAAAAATAGATTTTAAAAATACAATTGATATATCACATGATACAGACCAACCAAGCTACTAATCTATTATAAAAATTGTTAGCCTCAAAATATTGAGTCGAACATGAAGTTCGTTCATTATGTATTTAAGTCTCGGTCAATCAATTAGTTAACGTTGTAATAGGAAAGTATCGGGAATCGGGCTCGATAGTTAATCTAATATTGTATATGTTTCGGGTTTAATCCCAAGCAAAACCCGAGCCTGGGTCCTAGTTAAATATCCCGCGCGTCACCTTTAACGTGACAGGGTATATAAGCTTTTTCTTCTTTAGAAAAAGCTAGTGGTTTCATTTCTAAATATTTTCCTTTTCCATATTCTCTCATCTCTCTCTCTCTCTTCTTTCTCTCTCTAGAACAACTCACCTCTCTTTCTCATTTCTAGTTCGATTCGTGTATGTTATATGTTATGAAGTGTTAAACGGGATCCTACAATTGGCATCAGAGCTTCAAGGGTGGATTTGTGTTTGATTCTTGTGGTTAATTAGCAAATTTCGTGGTCCATTTTGAAGAAAAAAACCCACGGCTCACTTTTGATTTTGGCTTGTTTGTTGGTTAATCTTGCTCTCTACTTATTCTACACATCAAAAGGTAAGATTGTTACAAATTTCGTGTGTTATACAAGCTTAAAGTTCGAATTATAAGCTTTAAAAGGTTAGTGTTCTTCGTGGAGAGTTGCTTCATATTGGAAGATTTTCAAAGAAACAAGTGTTAGTGTGTGTTTAATCTTGTTATACGCACTAAGTAACACATGGTTTAGCTTAGATTCGTGGATAAAAACCTCAAATGGTGAATTTTTACTCAATTCGTCCTAGGTGTTCTTGGTGGCGGTTTGAATAGAAAGGGGACAAGTTCCACGTTTTTAGGAAAAAGTCAAAGGCGAGTTGCTGGTCAAAGGCGAGTTGCTCACATAGCCGGCGAGTTGTCAATAGGTTTAGCAGCGGTTTGCTTATTTTAATTCAGGAGGCGAGTTACTATAAAAAGTTAGGCGGCGAGTTGCTAAACGGCGAGTTGCTAAACGGCGAGTTGCTAAACGGCGAGTTGCTAAACGGCGAGTTACCAAACAGCGATTTGAGTATTTTATTAGGGCAGCGAGTTGTCAAAAGAAGCAGCGGTTTGATTATTCTATTACACGGCGGTTTGCTTACACTAGCAGCGGTTTGATTAAACAGATAAGGCGGCGGTTTGCTCAACACCCTTGGCGGCGGTTTGGATAAAATTTTCAATAGTCTTTTTAACGACACCCTTTTTAGTGACATTTTTTTTACGGAAAAAGTTGAGTAATATATAATTTTTTCTATAGTCTTTTTAACTTATTTTTACACCAAATTCAAATTTTGGTAATAGAGTAAAAAAAAATTCGGTCGACATCTTTTTAGCGACACTTTTCTCGGGAAAAATTAAGTAAAATAAAAAAAAATTCTATAGCATTTTTAGCTTATTTTTACACCAAATTTAGATTTTGGTAATAGGGTAAAAATAATTTTTTATAATCCAACTGCGCCGAATTCCAAACAAACCAAAACCAAAACCATCGAGAAGGACTTAAACTACATCAAATCACACATCAAACAAACCATTAACTACCAACGATCATTCATTCACGGTTATCTAGTGATCTTGTAAAATCCCGTTAATCATTTGTCGGTTTTGATCAGAGACGAGTAAAATCCCGTGAACGTGAATTGCATACAACCACAATTTCAATCACATCACATCCACTTAAGATCCAACAAATCTTTTACACTTCATAATTCACGATAAAATGGAAAAGAAAGATACCTTATCTTCGTGTTCGGAATCAGAAGAACAACAAATGCAACTAATTCAAAACAAATCAACAAGAAAGTTGCATGGATATCTTTTCAAGACTTCATTCACACCTCCAAGCGTCCTTTCAAACAACGACTTAAACAGGAGATAGTCGAACCGGAGAATGGATTCGGAGGGAGTTTGCAAACACCGTGGTAAGATTTTGAGACTTTTATAGGCACGATGTTCCTAAACGTGGATCAACTAGAAAAGCAACTTGATAACAACGAATTTCAAGAGATTGGATCTATGGTTCTTTTAAAGTACTCGAGACACAGTTTCAAATGTTCATCAACTTACAAATATATTTGAATGATGAATACATTGTAATGACACGCAACTACTTTCTACAATACACTCAACTTGATATTCCAGAATTCCGTGAGACGCTGGTCCAATTCATGGAATATGTCAAAAAGTCGATTGATGAAAGAACACTGCATAAAATGGAGTATGACAGCAGGGTGAATGAAAGCAATGGAAGCAATGGATTTAAAGACAAACCCAGACAACATAGGAAAAGATTGATACGAGTAATGCACTGGATGCATTGGATGCTAGTTTAGTTATCATTGAAAGCAATGGGACAGAATCAAAAAAGCAGGATAAAAGCAGCAGATCAAGGAATGATGCGGACATCAGACCCATATATGATGGAAGAGCCAATGGCTGGAGGTACATAAGGATGTGATGATATGTATCTGCTACATGACAACAACATACTGAGCAACCTGAATCCAATAATGAAGGAGAGGTTGACCAGAATGCTGATCAATGTTGTGACACACGTCCTTTGCCTGCTAAATTCACTGATAACACGAAAAACTGAAACTCTCAAACTCAATTCCGAGTCTGAAAAATCGTATGACTCAAAAAGACAGTTGCCCAAATGCAAAAAGATTTTCAAGAATGGAAGCACATTGTGTTATCTTGAACTTAATATCAAAAATCAAGTTTTAAAAGAAGGCAACAAGGTCAATTTTTAATTGTTAAAAAGTAAAGAAGCCAAAGTTAAAAATGACTCGATGTAAAATGAAACAATAAACATCGAATTGGACATTAGTTGGCTAATTACTTGCAGAGAATGAGAGTTACATAAGGAAAAGAGCACTTGAAAACAGACTTAAAAGTCTTTTTGTTCTATCAAAAGGACACGTAGTTCAGACCAAAGACCAGAATGACTTCTTTAATGGCACAAACTGAAACCAAAAAAAAAAAAAAAAGCTAATGAAATGTTGATCTACTAGCTCGGATTCAGAAAAAGGGGTTTGCAATTGCAGCATTAAAAAATGAGTTAAGGAAACGAACAGGAAATAGTGTGAATATCAAGTTTGCAAAACCATCATCGTGGGGTGAAACCAGGTTTTACAACCAACACTTCCACCAGTTCGTTGTTAGACAACCGACTGCGTTTAAATCTGAACGACCCAAAATTTCAAAAGAACGGTTTGCCTCCCAAGTTGATGTGAGTAACGATTTGTCAAAACCAGTCACTACACATTATCTGCCTAAGAGAAGAGAATCTGCCCCTGCAAAACCTCATTACATGATTGCAACTAGCTCATCTAGGTATAGCTCAAACGACATTGTTTATAATCACTACCTAGAGGAGGCTAAGAAAAAAATGCATAAGAATAACTCCTAGGGAACTTCTAGAAAATTTTTACAGACTCCTAACATTTTGTTGCTCGTCATGTTAGGAAATTGATGTACTTTTAATGCCAATCATGATTCTTGTGTAATAAAATTCCTAAAAGAAGTCAACTCACGTGCTAAGGTTCCATCCAATAAGACAACAACAAGAAACAAAAACCAGAAAGACAGATCCCAAAAGGACATAGGTTTTCAATCAAAAACACTTCCGTTGTACATAAGAAAACAATGACTCCTAGATCTTGTCTTAGCTGGAAACCAACGGGTAGAATTCTCAAGACTGTTTGTCTTAGATGGGTTCCAACCGGAAAGATACTCACCTCTAGCACAACAAAGGTTGACAGTGAACCCCCAAATGGTTCAAAAGAAAGATATCATAACATGTGAAAGCGAACAAGCTCTTGATGTTAGTGCAGGTACTCTCTTAAGTACAGGTACATCGTTCAATCCTATAAAGGAAGGACTTAGAGTTTGGTTGCGGAAAAGACAAATATCTCAGAAAACAGGGCTTCAAGGAATTTTGATCTGATGATGGACAAATGGCGTCTGCTGAAAGTAACACTTCAGGCCCCGTTCGTCATTGTTCAAATGATGTCTGATCACAACAGTTCAGACCTCGCACCATAACGACAAGAGATGTCTGTTGAAAATGTCTCTTCAGGCCTCGTTCCTCAAGGACAAAAGGTGTCAGATTATGACAACTCTGAGCCCGTGCCCCAAAGACAAAATGTTGTTCCTACAGCAAGAAAAGACAGATTCGTCACATCAAGGTTGGAAATTTCTTTCAGTCCTTTACTTGAAGAATTTTACAATCCAAACACACGGTCAAGCTGTGAAAACAACAATGAGTCTACGCACCGAGAATGCATCGTTTCAAGAAGCTGAATTTATCAATCCTTTTTGTACACGGGTACAAGAAATTGGTGAGTCTTCCTCACGCAACATTGATAATACCGATGTGCATTCATTTTAACCACAAAGTCATGATTACCGATAGACAGAAGATCATCATTAAGAAACAAGTTGTGGGGAAATCCCCAACTGCCAGTTCAAACAAGACGATAGCTTGCCACAGATCCTGAAATGTGTATGTTCGCGCTCACGGTAAGTATTTTTGAACGAAATAACATTAAGGAGGCAATGGCTGATTCTTCATGGATCGAAGCATTCAGGATGAACTTTATCCGTTCGAAGACTAAAAGTCTGGGAACTAGTCAAAAAAACCATTTGGACAGTGATTATAAAAGCTAAAGTGGTTACAAAAGAACAAGAAAGATGAAGATCAGACTGTCATTCGCAACAAAGCACGTCTTGTTGCTAAAGGTTATGCTCACGAAAAGGGTATTGATTTTGTAGATCTTTGCACCGTTGCTCGCTTGGAAGCAGTTTGGATTTTCGTGCTAACGCAGCACACAAGTCTTTTCCAATCTATAGATAGACGTGAAAACATACATTTCCTTAATTGGTCCATGAAAGGCGGACGGTTTATGTTGCTCAGCCAGAAGGGGTTCGGTGATCTGATTCATCCAGAAAAAGTATCCTTCTGAGGAAAGCTTTGTATGGATTAAAACAAGCGCCAAGAGCTTGGTATGTGACTATCCAATTTCCTGATGTCCAAAAGGCTGTACTAATTGGTACAATTGACAACTATATTCAAGATAAAATACGGGGAGGATATTCTCTAGTGCTAGAATTACGGTGGTTGACATAATTTTTGGGTTTACAAACCCTAAATATTCAAAAAGATTGAAAAGTTACATGCACAGTACATTTGAAATGTCCTTAATAGGGGAGATGAAATTCTTTTTAGGACTTTAGAATCCACCAGTCCCCAAAGGGTATTTTTATCAATCAGGCCAAGTACGCTTTAGAAATTCTGAAAAAGCATAATATGGACAACTATCACTTCATTGGTACACCATTGGCTACAAAACCCAAACTAGATGTAGACTTGAGTGGAGAACCCGTAGACCAATCTGATTATCGTAGTAAAATCGGGTCACTCATGTACTTGACATCTAGTAGACCAGACTTAGTGCAAGCAGTATGTGATCGGTTGTGATTACACTAAATATACATATATATTAAAATATAAAATATATAAAGGAGTGTAAAAACAGCAGAGTCAATGATACCGGGAAGTAGTATAGAGTTTTCCCGGGTCGTGACTTTTGAACTAACACAATTTTCAGACGCTGATCATGCGATGCCTTGATACTCGAAAAAGCCCATTCTGGATGGATACCTTCCTTGGTATAAGCTTGTAAGCTGGATGTCAAAGAAACCAAAACTCACTGCAATGTCTTCAGTAGAGGGCAAAGAGTACTGGCGTTATATGCAAGTTGTGCTCAAGTACTGTGGATGAGGACACACTTCAAGATTTATTCTTCAACTACAACAAAATACCGTTGTATTGCGACTCTCAGTCAGCCATAGCAATCTCATGCAACCCCGTACAACACTCACGGACAAAGCACATCCATACTCGGTATCACTTCATAAAGGAACAGGTTGAAAATGGTATAATTGAATTATATTTTGTCAGAACTGAATACCAATTAGCTGACATGTTTACGAAAGCCCTTCCTGAGGATCGGTTTAAGTATCTTGTCAGAAGGATTGGTATGAGATGTTTGACTCCAGCTGATCTGGAGGTTCTGACAAATGAGACTGCTTGATATCATCATCAAACATCACCATGTACATATTTTTGAGAAAAGCAAAATACAAAAATATAAAACTTCAAAAAGAAAATACAAAATTAGAAAATCAGAAAATTTCCAAAAAGATTCTTCTCGACATGTCTCTTGGAATCGATAACATTTACGTGCTTAGAAATGTCGATTAACATTGATACGGGTGTGTAAATGAAGTTCGAGCGAGAGTTGCAAATAGTTTCAAAACATGTCATTTCTAATTTTCTAAATGGCTTATGTGCAAATATCAGTACATAACCCGGACCTCAAATAAAGGAAGGTTTATAACTTATCCTCACAACGAGAAAATTAACATTTCTCAGTCTTGAGCTGTTCTTACAAGACATTCAATGTTTTTTAGCTCAAGAAAAAGGATAGTATACGTATCAGTGCGCTTACCCTTAGCGTTAGAAGAGAAGTCCTCTAACATTTGGTTTTTCAAAAAGTTGAACACAATTTTTCAAGAATTTCTCGATGACTGTAACACCCCCATAAAATCACAACGCAGCGGGATACCACTTCGGGGTGCTACTTCATAGTATAAAGTACAAGTTACAGTAAACGACCTCAAAAGAGACGTTTAATAAAATGTCACATTTGATTAAAAGAAATCAGAGTAAATTCAGGTCCTAATAATTTGTTTTTTCAAAAATGTTCCAACCATTCATGCTGATAATATTTTCTCCCACAGAATTTCAAGACATTTAATCAGAAGGTTATTTCAAAAACTAAAGGTTTATTATTTAAAATAAAAGGAGAAAATGTAATTAAAATATGACAATCGACTCAATGTGCTGAACAGTAAGAAAAGGTTTTATGGTTCGATGTTATACCCAACAACTGTTAGTTTATGGACGATAAATTAATAGATGTGTGTTAGGATCGAACACAAAGATCCGGGATTGCACTCACTAACGATTAACAATTAATAAATAATATATTTGTTAATTTACACGTAAACGTTTAACGGTCGTTAAGTATTTAACGGAAAAGACTAACGACCATAAGGACAAGGACATGTACATAATAACATAATTGATGTTACATAATGTTACATAATTATTGTTACTTAATGTTACATAATTATGTTACATAATTAAGAATTGATGGTACATAATTGATATTAATGAATAGATGTTACATTAGGGAAATGGAGCCTATATAAACACCTACATGGAGATGTGAAAAGGGTACACACAATAATCCCTAAAAACTCTATCACTATTCTTGTCCTTCATTCGGCTCCATAACCTTGGGTTGATCGGATCGAATCATTCGGTTAAACGCTACGTGTTATCAAGCTAGTAATTGGTTAACTCGATACATAGCGTGTGTACAAGATCGTGATACAATCTTTCTTTAGATTGTTCTTGGATTTGATTTCCGTATAACCCAATTAAGGGTTCCTGGGAGATGAATCGCATAAGCAATTTTGAATCTTGTTCGGGCTAGAATCAAAGTTATTAAACCACTAATTGGTAATTATTCAAGCATGTTATTTGATCCTTTATTTGCTTCCGCTATTCTATGCTTTGATGTTATGGTTTAATATAATTGTTATGAAAATATAAAAACCATCAGTGGCATCACGAGCCATTTTAACAATTTTGATTAATTAACCGAAACCTAAAACTCCATAACTAATATAGTAATTAGATGTTTTAAAAACATGAAAGGGTTTTAATAAAAAAATTTAGTCGAAAATTTTAATATAAAAAACATAAAGTACATGTTTTTGATTAAGAGTTTAATATACATGAATAAATGTTATGACATGTATGCTGGGTTACGATCTTTACGGGATAATTGTTAATGTGTATTGTGTGGATCCATGACAAACATGCATGATTATCATGGATCATAGAATATATGAAGTAATTTTGTTACGTGTATATTTTGACCACTTTAATTTTAGTAACATAAATCTAAAATTCGGAAGACTTATATATGATTCTTGATTGGAATTTATGATAAGTAAAACCTAGAATTTAAAATCAGGTTACATCGATAAAAAGGATTGCAATGTGGCTAATGATTTACTTTAACGCATATAAATTGTTATTAAGTGTTTTATTGTTTAGTCAATTATTTTAATTACTTGTTTGTTTATTTAATTACGAGCAATTGTTGTAAACAAAAAGGGTAATTTTCAAAGAAAATAAAATGGACTAAATCAATATATAAAATATACGAATTGTTTTTTGAAATTAAATAGTTGATTGGTAATTTTCGTACTAAAATGGTTAGAAAGGCTCATCCAATTTGACAAACTGTGTGGGAAGTTTAACGCGTTGCTGGTCGAACCCGACTAAAGAAGAAGCCAAAGCTTCACGCTGACCGAATTCACGGCTTGCTGTAGCGTCAAATTTAGAGTTACCTACGACTATTTAAAGTACCAAATTACTTTAAAAGGTTGATTTGCCTCAATTCCACACCGAAATACTAACGTTGAAAGACTTAACAAAAATTAACGGTGTGGGGACATAATTGAGGGCACTTCTTTAATTGGTTCAATCCAATGCCTCAACCAAACTATGTTTATAATACTTCACCTTATAAAAGTTAATAAAAAAGTGTTTTATTAAACATATGCTATGGAGTTGTATGCATGCTTCTCCATACATAATTTGATGTAACAATTTCAAAAATTAGATACCCTAAAAACTTAAGTCCTAATGCATCTAATTAAAAGGACACTTGAAATTGCGATTAAAGTTCAAGTAAGACCTTGGACTATATCGTAACGGACAGAAAACTATCATGAATAGAGTGAACTCACAATGGAAAGTTTGCGTTCTTTAGATTAAATGACTTAATTGAGTAACTTAGTAGATCTAGAAACTCAAGGCATTAAATGGGATTGAAACCAAGTTTATACATTGCAACTAGTTTTGGCTATGTTAATCCCATAAATATCTATAGAAAATTAAAAATGTTTTGTCCATTACATTGTTCAGACAAGTTACCACGTTGAATACATTCATCACTAGCAGATCAATGAATGTTAAGATTTATGTCAATGTGGGTTCTAGTTTTCAAGGAAAATAACTATGGTTATATGAACATTACCTGGTATATTTTATTTTTCCTTGAAAAAGGTATAATCGAAAATACTAAAATTTTGAACTTTTTCTGTAAAATGGCACATTCCTAGATAATAACACTTAAGTTCTGCGTTTAAGACATTCTTTGAATGAGAAACACTGGACTGCCCAAATTATATGGTATCGTCCTATAAATCGCTAAAGAATTGTCTTGAGAGTAGCAAGATACTTTTGACTATTTGTATAAGCCTTGTCCAGAACAACCCGCTGATACTGCAACTGAGGCAGAAAAAGCACATTCAGAGCAGCAAAATAAAAAGATACTCTGATGTGGCTTGTATTATGGTTGAAAAATTCACCTGCTCCTCAAAGGCTAGTTTGGAAAATTATCCACCCTAAAACCATACTGGCTTGAACTTCGAAAAAAGTTTGAGAAGCCTCCTGTTGTAGAAATCTACGATCTGGTGGATGCTCTACATAGTTGCAAACAGGCCCCTGGTAAACCCGTTAGTGAACATTGTAATTAGTTGCGCGCGTGAAAAGGACTCATGGACCAATTTACATACACTTGGAAACCATAACGATAATGATATGGCTGCTAGCTAACTTAATCAACAGGTCCCTAACAAGGATTTTGTGATTTTGTAAGAAACTTCAATATGCATTGCGATGGGGACGAACAGTTAACTGTAGCTACACGCACTGCTCATTGGACTTCGAAAAGGTTTGAAAGACAAAGAAGCACCTACCATCAAGTAATTTACAATACAAAAGGGTGGAGATAACAAGCCAAAACTCGAGCCAGCGAACAGAGAATGGTCAAAGGCAAGGTAAAAGGCTGATAAGAACAACAAGTTGTGCTTATCAACCAAAGCCTAAGCCAATCCTTTGAAGAGAAAGGAAAATCCTAATCCGGATTCAGCTTGTCACCACTGCCTCACGTTGCTTGGGCAATTGGAAGAGTACGCCCTCGTAATCTCGACGAGTTAGCGTGCAAATAAGAAGAAGTCTGAGCCCTGATGCTGCAGTTTCAGTACTTATTTGCAATTGAGTTATTCAATCTAACTTACAAATTAAATTCCTGGGTATATGATACGGGATGCGGTATTCATGTTTGTAATACGCTGCAGGGATTTAAAGTAGAAAGGAAACTATCTTATGGGGTTCAATATTTGCAAGTGGGCAATGGAACACAAGCATATGTGAAGCATAGAAATGTGTTGAATATTAGTATTACCTTCGTGTTAAGTACTGTACAATTAAACTATTGATATTATGCACCATCTATTGTTAGAGGTGTTGTTTCCCCGTTTCATGTTTTTGGAATCTTGGTTTTTCCATCATACTTATTGCTAGTAATGGAATTTTTGTTTTCTTTAAATGGTATATTTCTAATTTTAGTACTATATCGTTAATGGTGTGTTTGAAATGAACCCCCCCCCCCCCCGATGAATAACTGTCCTCAAGAATAATAATAATTCTAATTTTATCATCAATAAAAAGAGAAAGTTAGACTTGGATTTTCTTCGATATCTTTGGCACTAGTAATAACTTGCCATATTTGGCAGACTCGGCATGTAAAAAGCTCATCGTGAAGGTCTATTAGAAAATACGATGAGGAATCATTTGATAAATGCGAATCTTGTATATCTGGGAAGATGACAAAGAAACCTTTTAATAAAAATATTGAAAGGGCTACAGATCTACTTGGTTTAATACATACGGATGTGTGCGGACCACTTAGACATGTGTCAAGGAAAGGTGCTAGCTACTTTTTAACCTTTACGGATGATTTCAGTCGTTATGATATGTTTATTTACTTAAACATAAACATGAGGTTTTTTTGAAACATTGTAATGTTTTCAAAGCAGAAGTAGAATTGCAACTAGGAAAAAGATTAAAGCTTCTCAAGTCGTAAGAGTGGTGAATATTTAAGCAAATTTTAAAGATTATCCTAAGTGAGAACGGAATAGTTTCAAATCTTACTTCTCCATATACTCCACCACAAAATGTGTATCTGAAACGAGAAATCGTACATATTGATATGTGTGCGATCTATGTTTAAGATCTTACTACTCTACCCGGTTACCTTTTGGGTTTTATTTATTATGCCTTAGAATCTGTTGTTCGTTATTCTTAATATGGAACCTCACTAAGAAGGTTGATAAGACACCAATGAAATATGGCATGGAAAAGGCGCCGAATTTGTCTTATTTAAATGTCTAGGGGATTGCGAGCGTATGTGAATATGTGACTCAGCTGATAAACTCCCAACAATATCAGTTTTAAGTGTACTTTGTATATACCCTAAAGAAACTATGTTACTACTTTTAATTTTCCACCTGAAAAACAAAGTATTGTTGCTAGGTATGGAGAGTTTCTTGAAAGAGATCTCATATCCAAGAATTCAGTGGAGAGAATTATATCTAGAAGATGATCATAAATGGATAGCTATACCTCAAAACACTAGCTAAATTCTAGTAGAAACCTAAAGTATTGGTTCTTCATCAGAATTAATTTCCTGTCCGTATCTAAAGACTAAACGTGCTCCCAACCCGTCTGGTGTCTAAACATAGAGGTTTGAAGATGATGAAGTAGGATGATCTTGGAGAACCTGCTAATTAAAAACAGCCATGCTTGACCGATAAAGGTAATATCAAGGTGCAATGGATGAGGAACTGAAATCCATGAAAGTTAATAAAGTCTGGATAGTAATAGACCGGCCCACGCTAATGCCAAGTAGTTAGGATAAGTGGATCTTCAAGAAGAAGAACTTGAGATAAATTGGATGTAAAAGTTACACACCTATAAAGCTCGTCTGGTAGCTAAAGGAGTGCACTCAACATATGGGATTGACTACGAGGAGATAACCGTTTCCCTCCTGTACAGACATTTAGAGCTATTAAGGATTCTCATAGCTAAAGCAGCGTACTATGATTAATAGATTGAAAATGGATGTTGAAAACTGCCTTCTTGAATGGTACGCTTAGATGAGGACATCTATATGGAGCAACCTAAAGGGTATGTGATCCAAATTACCAAACGGTATGCAAACTTCAAAGGGCCATTTATGGTTTGAAAGCAAAGCTCCACGTCAATGGAATAAACGCTTTGAATGAGGAAATCAAAAAGTTTGATT
Organism: Tanacetum coccineum; assembly: GCA_026074375.1. Classification (NCBI taxonomy): domain Eukaryota; kingdom Viridiplantae; phylum Streptophyta; class Magnoliopsida; order Asterales; family Asteraceae; genus Tanacetum; species Tanacetum coccineum. The sequence goes on from BQNB010052072.1 coordinate 25,837, forward strand.
TATTCAGAATCGTTGATGAGCATGTGTATATCGCAAAGCTAGTGGGAGTGAATTTAAGTATTCTTAATCCTAAAAGTCGATGAAAAACATTTTAATCATGGGAACACACACAGAGCAGCAAGGCTATCTCGAAGTCAAGACTATCTCTTGGCAAAGTATTTTCTGTGAAGGATTTAGGAGAAGCTTCATACATTCTGGGATTAGATAATAGTAGGATAATCTCTGTGGTAGATTGGACTTGTAACACCCCCGAAAATCAGACAAAACACTGCAGCGGAATGGTAAACAATGGGTTGCTCCTTCCAGCACAAAACACAAGTCACGGAAAACGACCTTAAAATGGACGTTTTAAAATAAAGTCCATAAATAATTCTATTAATAAAGATCAGAGTTGCAAACAGGTTCATTTCTAATGAATCTGAGAAGACATTGTCAAAAACGTTTGTCGAATGGTATACAAGTTATTAAGCCTTCAAAAATATATCCGCGCGACTCGAATGCTCCCAATGCTCCACTAGCAAAATAGTAACCTGAAAATACATGCTAAAACGTCAACAATAATGATGGAGTAGAATTTTCAATGAGGGTGTGAAATTAAATAAAAACAATATTGAAATAATTTAAGAAATATTTCAGAAGAAAAGTAGCGTTACAACATTTAAAAGTGTTATTTCCGAAATCCAAGTAGTGATTCAGTAAATCAAGAAGTATTTAAAAGTGGACCACAAGATCGAAGTAATGGTGGACTAAGTACGGTATTCCCGAAGTCCAAAATAGTAAGTAACAGAGAAACACATTCATCATGTCCAACACTTTGTATTATTGCACTAAGCTCATGACCTCGAAGCTGTATTCGTAATTATAAGGGAATTGCACCAGAGTTCGTAAATTTAAGAACTGGATTTTCACCATAATCGAATTGCACCAGTAATCGTAATTATAAATGGATTTTGCACCAGTAATAGTATTTGCACCATAATCGTAATTAAATGGATTTGCACAGTTAAACGTATTTGCACCAGGTAATCGAAATTATAATTGGATTATGCACCAGTATTCGTAATTATAAAGGATTTGCACCAGTATTTGTGGCTCTTAGGCCATAGCATTCAGGCAATAATCTGGATAGCATACAAATTTGATAAACACTTATGTCCAAATAAAACAAGCAATGTAAATTCACACCCGTAGAGTTTATAAAACACATTATGTGGTAAAAAGGAGGCTATGAACTCACAAAGTATTGAAAAGGCGTAATTGTAACTGTAGTAAAATATATAATTTTTAAAGAAGCATTGTTATTCCCCGTCGCGTTTTATAAAACATTAAAAATATTTGAAATGCGAGACTAGAAATCTCACCTTGAATGAAATGGAAATCAACAAGTATTCAAAATAAAAATGCGTCACGAAGGAATCCGAAGGCACCTAATCCAATATAGGGACGCGTATAAGTACTACACGCACTTTAGAATTAATATATAGCTCATCATACTATCGTTCGGGCTATCATAATTAATAGTTCGTGTAGTGACGTATGAGGACTCGACACTTTAAATCGAAAAATCCAACAACTCGTCGATCACGCCACCCAAGAGGCTTCATTATGAACTCCCTAGTAATATAGTAATTTGTAACTAATACAAACGTATGATTCTATATAGCTACAACACCGTCTACATCGTGTTTGCGAAATAATATTTAAATTGCATTTGAGCTAAATACTTATTCGTGTATTGAACTCTATAATCGAATATATAATTCAATTGTCTTTGTAAAATAATATTTATAAAGTATTAAACATGTATACAATATATAAAATGATTCTAAAATGTTCGTGCAAAAATTTATTATTAAAAACGAACCAACACAATTCACCTCAGGAAATAGTGCACATGTAGAATAATAATGCGTAACTTTCTCGATTTTAAAAAGCCCGTTTCTTACATTTCTCATTTTATGCCCCAATTTTCTATTAATCGAGTTATCAAAATATAACATTTTTAAAATTTAGTTTTTCTGTGAATGGTGATTATTACTGTTCATAACGATAAATAGCTTATTTTTAATAGTTTTTGTTATCGTAAAACTTGTAAACGTCGTAATTTTTTCGTTAAAGCTCCGTTTAACGATTCTTTCGAGTACGATCTCGTTATTAAAAGTTTATCATATATATGAATGTTTTAAAAATATACTTTCTGTAATGAAAAAATTTAATAAATTTATAAAAATGTTTTATAAAAGTAATTTCTCGCCGTAAACCGTAACTAACGAACCTTTTTGTTATAAATCGGTTTTTTCGAGTTTCTTATCTTTTGGAATCGTCATGAGGCGTATATTTTTTTATGTAATGTCAAACCCTTTAAACTGTATGAAGTCGAATTAAAACGAACCTTTTTATTGTCCAAGTGTTTCATTTATAAAGAGTTTGTTTTACTAACTTTATAAACCCTAATTTATACATAATCATGTTTATATTTAAACAACATGTTTACATACTTTTAAGTCCATTAATCCATGATATATATAACCATATGACATAAGGAAAAGTGCTTAAATTCATAGACATTAGTAAAAACCCTTTTTACATATTCAAAAGTCCTAAGTGGTGATTTTACTATAATAAACATCAACATTGGCATATAATCATATAAATGAAAAGTTAAGGGCTTAAGATAACCTTAATGGGGTGATGTAGGATGATGACACATAAGTGCTAAACCCTTGTTTAGACTTTAAACCCAAAAATTATAACCAAGAAAACCCTTGTTTTCTTAATAAAACCCTAGCTTCCTTTTTACTTGATAATCACTTGAAAATGCTTAGACCCAAGCTTGGAATAAACTATAGAATACTTAGAATGATGTGTATAGAATGTATAGGTGGGTATAAAATTTAGTACGGATTGCTATAAAGGGTTAGCGTTTGTGCCTAGCTTCCAAGAGAGAAAAGGAGAACAAAATTTGTTTTGGTTAAGTATTTTGCTAAGTTCTCTTATCTTATGAAAAAGTATAAGTACATAGAAATCAAGTATGTGACTAGTCAAGGGGACATAAAGAGATTCATAGGGATCGGTCAAGGACAAGGTCTTTGTCTTTGGTCAAAGAGACAAGGCATGGCTAGGTCCCTTAAATCAAGAGATGTTCATTGACCAAAGTGTAAGCTTTTCTTTCTTTCATTTTTCCATGTATAACTTTGGTATAACCTTGCAAGAGATTTCGGCCTAAGATGATAGAAGATGAGATATTTTTGTAACTTCTTATGTATTGGGTATAAAAGTGAGTATTTGTTGAAGCGTAAAAAGTTTAGTGGGTTCCGGAGTGCTACACGCAATTTCTCGCGAAACGATACACTTTACGTATCCAAAAAAAAAAATAAAAAAGTTTAAATTAAATACTTACGTAAAATAAAACTTGCTTGTTTGACGAAAACTTTAAATCTTTATGGGTCCGTTTAACCGTTGTTTGTGATTTAGTTCACAGCGATTTAACTTAACACTTAAAATTAAAAGCCGAACGCTACGAGAAAAGAAAAAAAATAAATAATGAAAAATAACAAAATGAAATGATTTCATAAAATGACCTAAAATACGGAATGATTACCGACTTAATCAAGCGCTTACATCGATAAGATAGTTTAAGAAATTCAGTATGCAAAACTCTAAGAAAAGGTTTTATACCTATGGAAAGTCCAACATGATTTGAGTAATGAAAAGTGCGCTCATCAGAGTGAGGAAAAAGCTATCATGAAAAAAGTACTATTGCTATCGGCTGTGGGATCTATCATGTATGGCTGTCCAGGTGCACAAGCCAGATGTGGCGTTTGCTCAAAACTGTCAGTCGATATCAACAGAATCCAGAAAGCTCCACTGGGTTGCTGATAAACAATTCTAAAGTATATGAGGAATACAAACGATATGTTTTTAGTGTACAGAGAAATCCAGATACGAACTGATGTACCGTTACTGTGATGCGTCCAAGGAAATGTGCGATAAAGAGAAGATACGAAGTCTCAAAACGTGGTTTATGACTTTATCGTCAATATAGACTGGAGACATAGACTGGAGAGCAAAAAGCAGACAACCATTGCAATGCAAGCAACGCAATCTGAGTACATGCTGCGTCAGGAGCTGCAATGGAAGCCCGTTTGAAGATTAGGAAGTTTGTTTGGAAGATATTGAGTGATGCCGTCAATAATAAAACCTATTAATATGTATGTGATAATTCGCTATCAATCATATTCGCCAATGAACCTGGAGTCATGAAAGGCGCCAGAACATTTTCTGTGTAGATATCACTATGTTCGAGGAACAAGGTCGAGAGTGTGAAATCATATTGATAAATGTTTCCACAACAGATAAAAATATAGCTGATGCTTATTTACTAAAAGCTTAACCTAGAGGAAAGGTTAATGAACATGCCAATGGAATTTGACTTAGTTCGATTAGCTAGAGTTTTCATGCATATCTGTGATTAGTGTTTGGGATAAAGATGTGTAAACATTATTATTATGATAAAATAAAATAGATGGAGTTATGTTTTATTTTGGTTATTTAATATTGTATCCTAATTTACATGTTTTAATCATGAATATTAAATTATTCTAAATTCCCGTTTGCGATTAATATATGGGAATATTTTTTAAATCAACAAATTTTAAAAGTGGTACAAATATACTTGAAAGTATAATTGATGTGATTACATGCCCAAATTTACATGATATTCGATGAATCGAATATATGACTTAATAAATCCCAACTATATGATTGTACTTATGGATCTTGTTCATTAAGTAAATCATAAATAGTTTATCCCTCCAGACTTGAGATACCAGAAACTGGTTATGGATCTATGCATTTTTTGAAGCAATTTAACGCTAAAGCATAAACTGGTAGCTATCCGGATCGTATCAAAGTGTTGCAAATTCATAGATTTTTCATGTAGTCACTAAAGGATTTGTTTCCCTTCAAATACGTTTTGAAGTTTAATACAGCTGGCCCCTCGTAAGAGGATGGTAAATGTATGATGGTGGCCACACCCAAAATTTTCTCTGGAATACGTTCAGAAGATTTGGTAATCTTCTCAATCAGATAAACGAGAAATTAATCAGTTAATTAAGGAATAAATAAGATCCATATCCTTATTAACTTGAAATGAAAACATAAGGATAATAATAATGATGAATCATTAAAAGGTTTTTCCAGGAGACCTTACTTGAGATCGTACTAGAGGCATCGGCGTGTAACTAGACGCTAACCGATGTGATCACACTATTAAAATATGTCCAAGTGGGAGCTGTTAGTTTATGGACGATAAATTAATAGATGTGTGTTAGGATCGACTCAAGATCACGGGATTTACTCACTTACGAGTTAACAATTAATAATAATATAGATGTTAATTGTACACTAAACATTAAACGTCGTTAAGTAATTTAACGGAAAGACTAACAACCATAAAGACACAGGACATGGTACCAAAATAACATATTGATGTTACATAATGTTACATAATTATTGTTACTTAATGTTACATAATGTTACATAATTAAGAATTGATGGTACATAATTGATATTAATGAATAGATGTTACATTAGGGAAAGGGAGCCTATATAAACACCTACATGGAGATGTTGCAAAGGTACACACCATAATTCCCTAAAAATCTATCACTATTCTTGTCCTTCATGTCGCTCCATAACCTTTGGTTTGATCGGATCTAATCATTCGTTAAAACGCTACGTGTTTAATCAAGCTAGTAATTGGTTAACTCGATACAAGCTAAGCGTTTGTACAAGATCATGATACAATCTTCTTTAGATTGTTCTAGGGATTGTTTTCGTATAAACCCAAATTAGGGTTCCTGGAGATAATCGCTAAGCAATTTGATTCTTGTCGGCTAGAATCAAAAGGTATGTAACCCTAATTCGGTTAATTATTCAAGCATGTTATTTGATCCTTTATTTGCTTCCGCTATTCTATGCTTTTGATGTTTATGCGGTTTATATATAATGTTATAAAGTATCAAAAATAAACCATCAACAACATCTTAATTTCACGACGATTCTGAAGTCATAAGGTGGTTAGGTTAGGAATCAATCATATGATCCAACCAGAACCGGAGGATCTACCCAAGGATAATCCAAAGTTAGAAATAGCAGTCCTTAGGTATGATTGGAGATGAATGTATATGGGAATAATGCCGACTAAGATTGAGCTAACACTGGAACAATCACAACAAGGTGTTAGTAATGATGTCCTGGTAAGCATTGAAGGCGTTGAAGAATGAAAAAGAAATGTATGGATAAAGGGTGTAAACAAAGAAGCCCTCCACACAACTTAAGGCAGAAACCGGGTCAATACATAATCTATCAGAATCACAAGATGATTGCTGGTATTGAAAACGACATCATGGACCCAGTGATGCAATGCACAACCCTTCCCAGCCATTCGGGTTTCTCTCAACAGAAACTTGTCTCATTTGTCACGGAGATACACACGTTATCTATTGACATCTCATTCCGAGATCGTTGATATTGAATAGGTGGCAATCTGCTCAAGCCTCCGAGTACTAAAACCAAAATGCACTAATCGAGTCTAGAGCCAAGAGATCAATCTAAATCTCGTCAGGACACATTCCATTACAAACACTTGTTGAACATCATCAAGTTCACAAGCTGTTAACAAGAGTCCTACGCAATATCCTTGTGATATTTGCCAGAACATCCGAGTGATACTTATGTATTCACAATGAAGATGGAAATCCTGCTTGAGTCAACCTCAAACAAGCTCTCGGTAGGTGACTTGCGAGATTCTATATGAATCAAACTTGTGACAACTGGATATCGATTTGGTCCAGTAAATGAATTGACGGTTGATGAATTTTGATAAAAGCTTAAAACTTCTGATGTGTTACAAAAACGCTTTTACAAGTAATATGTCGATTGATTTTCAAATCAATTTTCTCGATTATCACTAACGTAAACCTGCAGGTTAAAACGGTGGTGACGGTATCCCAATCAACCAAAGTCGATTCATTACCCCATATTCATGCTCATTCTACAAAGACAAACTATCATGAAAGCTCAAGATTTAAAGACAAAGACTTCCGCAAACTCTGATTTGAAGCTTTCAAGATTAGGCATAATATGAGAATGTTGGTAAAAGACACAAGATCGCAAGATGGAAAAGACGATAAATACAATGACAAAGGCTTAAAGTCAATATCGTATAGCATTAGGAACAAGCCTACAACAAAGATCAAAGATAAAGACCAAGACCTCATGAGCTTAACGACAAAAGCAATCTCATTGATCTAATGAAGGAGTGTCATCAATGAACTCACTTCGGAGGAGATTGTTAGCCTTAAAATATTGAGTCGAACATGAAGTTCGTTCATTATGTATTTAAGTCTTGGTCAATCAATTAGTTAACGTTGTAATAGGAAAGTATCAGGAATCGGGCTCGATAGTTAATATAATATTGTATATGTTTTGGGTTTAATCCCAAGCAAAACCCGAGCTCGGGTCCTAGTTAAATATCCTGCGCGTCATTTAACGCGATGGGGTATATAAACTCTTTTCTATTTAGAAAAGAGTTAGTTGTTTATTCTAAGATAAATTTTCCTTTTCCTAAACTCTCTCATCTCTCTCTATCTTCTTTCTCTCTCTACAAAACAACTCACCTCTCTTCTCTTTTCTAGTTCTAATTTGTGTATGTTATATGTTATGAAGTGGAGTCGGGATCCTACAACTTTCCAAACCAATTGGTTTCATGAATTAAAAGTGAGTGGAAGTCAGTCAAATAACGGTTACAAGATTCGTTGTCAAAACTGTGTTTTCGGGTCAGATTTAGGTCATGTTTAGGAGGGTAAAACCCTAACTTAAAATTCGAATTTAGATTATCCCTTCTACAGTAGTCAAGTCCCATATGTGTATGAAGAAACCCCTGAAGGAGAATTTTAAATTTTATGCCTAAGTATGGTTAGCATGTCCAAACATTTTAGTGTGTAATCAGACCCGAATTGGGACTGTTTTGAAGTTTGATTTTCTTAATACTTATGCATGTAAATGGCTCTTGGGAATCATAATGTAGTTAATATACTCATAAATGAACATGGGTGATTTTTGGTAAGAATTATGGAGGTCATTAAGTGAGGGATTTAAGCACGTTAAGTCATGCTAAAATTCTGCAGTTTTGAACAATTGTGAATAATTAGTGAACTTTGTTAACGAAGTGGTTAAAGTTGGGTATGGTGTTGGGGTGACCCATGGGGTTAATTAAACACCTTAGATAATCCATCATATGATTGTTGCATGTGCATAAGCTTTTGGCTTAGTCGCGTATAACACGTGCTTGTTTTGATTGTTTAGATTTGTACGAGGAAGTTGGAATTTGCTTAAGCATCAGGTGAGTTTCATAGTTTCACTTTTACTTCATTTTAAATTTGGGATGGAAATGATGCTAGTATGGAAGTGTTTTAATTACTTTGATAATGTGTTTAAAGTCATGCATGGACTTTATGTGGCTATTATATGTGATGTGCTACATGTTTGTGATGTAATACGCTCCATGGCTTAGTGATCAATTAGAGTAGGTTTTGTGGTATGCTTCATGGCTTAGTGATTAATTAGAGTGGATTTGTGGTATGCTTCATGGCTTAGTGATCAATTGGAGTAGTTTTGCGATAGAGACGTCTCGTAATTGTGTGAATGGTATTGGTTTGGATTGGATTTGATTTGGTTTACATGATAGCTTATATGGTAGTTCATTTATTATCATGCAATGTTTTCACTTATCACAATAATGAATTAATTGGATTTATATCGTGTCTTAAACCTATGACTCTCACCAACTTTATGTTGACGTTTTAAGCATCATTTTCAGGTGAGTATCGTGATGATAAGAAGGATATTAGGAAGAGTGGCTAAAAAGACCCTAGGCATTACTTGCAGAGTTATCTATTCTAGTCTTTTCATTTAAGACATTTGTTTTGCTTGATACTTATTTGTTGGAGATTGTTAGTATTTGGATCATTTTGTTTCGTGTATGACTTTACTTTGGTAATGCAAGACTCCTCTATCTTGTATTGGGTATTGTCATGACACATTGTGTCCCTTTGATTATTTCCTTTATTTAGATTTCTCTATAATAGACACCATTATGTTATGATGATATCCATTCTCGTTACGCCTCGCGTTTCTGCCTTAGCGGGGTGTGACAAATTGGTATCAGAGCCTTTGGTTATAGAGAAGTAGGTGGTTGAGCCTAGACTATAACCTAGGATTCCTTCATATAGATGCATTTAGGGCTTAAGTGTTTAATGCTATAACTGCTATGTTTCCCCTCTATTTTTGGGTAGCTTATATATCTCGTATTTTGCTAACTTGTCATTTTAGTTATTTTGCCTACCATTATTAGATATGATATGTATTACTTTCTTTGTATTTTAGCTATATTTTTCTCCACCCGTAATAAGTCTTGTTGGGGAACCATTTTCCCAACTAGACTTAAGCGTTATAAGGATCCATAAGAGGAGCCTCTTGTGAAACCGAAGGAGATAGGATAGTTGATCGTTTGTTGGATGTGCGTAATAGGGTTGGACCCGTGGAGTCGGGTGATTCTTTCGGAGGCAAAGTCAAACCCAATCGAGGCCTAGCATAAGTTTATCTCATCCTTTACCTCGTCATGTTGTTATTGATTATTTCTTTTAGATATTTTGTATTTTGGAGGTGTTGCGAGACTTTCGTTCCTTCATGTCGTTTTGATTTTATCTTTATATAAGTAAGTATTTCTTTGATGAAGCATCCTTTATGTGTTATATTGGAGTGTTTTAAGATGTGCAATGTGGTATATGCGCTTATATGTGAATTATGATTGAAATGGGTAACCTTGGAAGTAAGTACACGTGTGAAAGGAGGCACTTATAATTATGGTGGCCAACATAATTATAAAGGCATCACATACGTAGACTTGTGACCATGATTGCATTTATTTGTGTTTGGTTGTAAGGGGGTAGTGTAATATGTTTTTCTTTGATATGTGTATTCATGATAAGGATGGTGATATGGGTAGAGAATTATTCTCTTACCCTAATTGGAGGATATGTTAAGTTGAGTTGTATAGATAGTAAGTTTCCCTTCTATCTAGTAATTGTGGATACCTAGTATTGCTATTATAAAGGTGCTCGTTGCTCGGTTGTTTGTTCGGATTTCCTAAGTCTAAGCTTAGCATCCCTTCATCGTACTTTGTTAGTAAGGATACCTGATTTTTCCTATTTGACGTCTCGATGTATATTGGTTGTTTGGAATCTGCTCTTTCGGATATAGGCGTGTTTCGTTAGTTCTTTTGTTGCATTGATTACTTGTATGAGTATCAAAGGTTTCTTTTAAGCACTAATTGTTCCTAACATATTAGTGTGGATCATTACTCCCTTCTTTGTATATCCCTTGGTTTTCGTAACCCGTTGGTGAATTCGGGTCAGATTTAGGTCAGATTACAAGGTGTAAAACCCCCACTTAAAATTTGAATTCGGATTATCCAACCTACATGAGTTTATTTCTATGTGTCTATTAAAAATAACCCAAAGGAGAGCTTTTGATTTGGAGTCTAAGTATGGTTTTTATGTCCAAACTTTTTAGTGTGCGACCAGATCCGAAACTGAGTAGTTAAAAGTTTGATCTTATTTAGGGCACTTAAGAGTGTAAATAAATTAGTGGAAAAATCATGGGGATAGTTAACACATGATATTGAACCTGTGATTTTTGGTAAAATTTATAACGGTCAGTAGGTGTGGTTTAGAAAATGGTAAAGTGACACTAAAATTCTGCATTTTCGGGTAAATGGTAGAACTTTGAAAAAGTGTGT
>BQNB010052073.1:0-37210 GCA_026074375.1 Tanacetum coccineum
GTTCATGACTTAGGAAATAATTACATAGATCATCACAAGTGTGACAAAGCAACAACACTAGGAGAAGCAATCTATGGAGTAATACATGATTAAATGAATATAATCTTTTATTATATTGTTATCACCATTAGTGTAGTTTATTATTTAGTTTAATAGCTAAAACCAAACCAATCTCTCAAAGCATATGATTTATATGCTCTCTATAAAATATAAGAATACAAAAATAATCTTCTCTCAACCCCTAAAATTCTGTTAGACCGTGATCAAGCCTTCCTAACCTAATCTCTTAGAGAACGATAACAACCCCCGAGTCTTGCCTATACTACTACTACAACGGTTAGGTACTCTGCCTAGGAAGTTGTAAAACTTCTTGTAGAAGTCCCTTACGACAACCGCATCATTAGATAAAGACTATATTTATGTGAGTTGCCCATTTTCATTATGTAAAGTCTATTTTCCTAATTCCTCTTCCTATGGTAATGCCATCTTTAATTATTTCGCAACCGGTTTCACCAAAGAGCACCTTGCACCTTTTAGCACATATTTGACCTATGCTAAGTAAATTAAAGCTAAGATTTTCTACATGGATAACATCATGAATAGTAAGGGAGTTATGAGTGATTGTACCTTTTTTGATAATCTGGCTTTTATTGTTACTACCAAACAATACGTTACCTCTGTCTATGGCCTTATAGGTTGAGAAGAGATCTTTACGCCCATCATATGTCTTGAGCATCTGATATCTTTGATCCATTCATCTAATTCTAACTTGGCTTTTAGACGTACCTAAAATCACAAAGAAACTCAAGCATTTGGTCCCTAATATCTCATAGGTCCATTAGCGTTATACATGCCGTTTGGTTGGTTTATGTATGGGTATAGACGACATGATCCCCATGGACCAAAGTTAGGGGGTTGAAAGTGATATCCTTATTGCGTGGAATATTTCCAACCAACTTGGTAGTAGTCGCTTTTCGGATATAGTGTGTTGGTTCTCCTATGGGATGTTTTAGGAGGCATTTGGATTTTACTTCTTCCAAGTCCTTGACCAAGTTTTAGATTTGACGTTTGTTTCACATTCCTTACAGATGTGTTTGATAAGGGTTTCTTTATTATTTGTACGGAACTATTTCTTTTTACTATGTTATACTCCAAAATTTCAGAATCCTCTACAGAGGGCCGATTCCCTACGTTTGAACTGACCGGTTCTTTTACAGAGGGAACCGGCACCACCGGTTCTACAGTAGACGTTTCTTTGTCTACATGACTCAATTTTTCTATTTTTGTTTTGCTAGTAGAAGATATGCCCTCACTGAATCCAAGCCCATGGTTATCTTTTAGTGATCTTTAGTTATCAATCATTTCTTGCAAGAAGTAACTACTACTTTCAAAACTAGTTAGTTTTAAGGATAGTGAGTTTACTTTAGATCAAAGTTTAGCACAAGTTTCACATTCGACACTAGTTCTTTGTTCTTTTCTAGTTGATCTAGCTTTTTCTTAAGAGCAAAAGCCTCGTTGTTTAATAACTCATTTTTAGTGTTTAGATGTTTGTTTTTGTTGATTATGTTAAGACTAAATTTGCATAACTTGTTATACTTATTTTGTAACGATTCACTATCTAAAGATGAACTACTATAGTAAGGAGAATCAGAGAGTACCTATTACGCTAATGGTTAGGATATTATCATAGTTTATTATGTTTAGGATATGTCTTTGTGTTAGGAAAGTCATTGTTTAGGAATGTCTTCGCATTCAATGCGTTTGACTATTTGTTTAGGAAAGTCATAATAGCCATAAGTTATTCATACTTTTGTATTAGTTATTTGGTCAGTTACCTATGGTTTTATTACTCGATTATGTCGAAATATGTTTTCTAGTGTAATTGCAGCCAAATACAAGAAAACAAAAAAAAGGAGAAACGAACATGCGGATATTATCTCAAGTACAAAGAATCATGTGTTAGGATCAAGTGTGGAAGCATCTCAAAGAAGAAGAAATCTAATTACTTAAGCTTCCAAGACCTGAGATCGAGTTGTAATGATGGTATGGTGAAGTACGAAGGCCCACGTCCAAGCAAAAATCGAGAAAGAGCCTTAAACGAAAAATACAACAAAAAGATCCCACCAGCGACCTCCCAGCCGCCCGGCTCGAGAGTCTGCCACCCGGCAGAAGGCGTGCCGCCCGGCTCTTGGAGCCCACGTTTGTCATTTCACTCTAAAAGAAACTTGAATAACCAAGAAGGATCTAGACCCTTTAAACCGACTTTGGACACCCCTTTAGGCCTTGGAACCGACATAAAATAGTAGTATAAATAGGAGACCCCTATGCCTCATTTTAACACATACCTCACTATTCTCCAACCCTAAATCCTAATCCTCATAGCCACCACTCCTCTCCAAATGCCATCTAAAGACATAGGAAAGAAAGGAATAAGCTCTAGGAAAGCCAAGAACGAGAAGGAATCCTATAAGTACACAAGTTTATCATTTCCTAGTTATACATTCCCTTTTAAGCTTATTGCAATACTTTTATAAGAACTCTCAATTATGTTTATGAATGCATTCTTTTCTTAAATTTATTCTCTGTTTAATATTAATTGTCTATCCCTTTTAAGTGCTATGATAGATGATTTTTTGAGTGTATGAAGAATTATTCAGAATAGTGTGACGATGTAAATCAATTACAGCTAAGTCTTAGATCCAATTTGTTCTTATTACTAAAGTGCATAGTTTTATCAACCGAGATTGTTTGTTGAGAATATCATAGGCCGAAAGGGATATTGTTAATCAATCAATTATTGCCTTTTTGTCTATGATCGGCTACCTTTTGTATTGACCATTTCTTAAGCGGTTTGGTATAACTAGGAACATAATTATAGATGTCTATGGTTTGTGAAACGAACCTCGAATCAAAAAACCCCACATATAGGTTGGTTCCTTAGTCTTGAATTGATTGATTGCGCCTAATGCTTATTTTTGTCACTAGGAGTCTTGACGAAGGCAAAAAGTTTTAAAAACAATAGATTGGATAACCTTCAATTCTTTTATCAACTTGTTAGTCTTTGCCACCCTCATATCGAATCGGATTCCCAAACTAAATCCAACCAAGTACATATATTTATTATCGAATCACTTTTCATCATTGCTTGCTTGCATCTTAGGACTTTTATCATCGAAATCTTTATCAAGTCGAAACACCCAAATTCTCGTGAACGATCCCGGCTTAAAATTCAATATCTTGCAACTACGGACGAGTTCACTTGCTCGTATGTGTTGCTTAAGAATTTGGTATACCGAGTTATGAATTTAAAACTGACCTGTATCGCACGCATCAAGTTTTTGGCGCCACTGCCAGGGATTTTATCGTGTTTTATGATTTAGATCTCGTGATCCCATTGTCCCTAGGTGCCACATTTCAAAAACAAATTTCACAGAACCCCTCGATGAGCCCTATATCGCCCGACGCAACAGCTTCTGACAAAAATCCACTTTTTATCCAATCTTTCTAAAACCTTTTGGGTTTGATCTTATTTGAGTTTTTCCCTTGAATGCCAACACGCTCTGTTGGACAAAACCCAATTACTCCGTATTTCGAACCCGAACGTTTTATCCACTAAACCTTAAGAAAGAAAAAGAAGCGAAACCTGTTCATACCCATTGAAGACTGAGTTCCAAAAACCAAATATCTACCTAACTAGAATCATTTGAAAGCCAAGTAGTCTATAACTAATCACTTTGACCTACCACCCTAATGGCCGACGACCAACCCATGTGGGGAAATAATCAGACCGTAGCACCCACTCCTAGGGCAGCTATTGTCGCGGTTGACCTTGGAGACAACTTCATAGTCAAAGGACACCATTTTTCCATGATCAAAGATCGACAATTCGACGGACGCTCACGGGCCAATCCACACAAGCACATCGCCGAATTTGTTGAAGTATATGGAATGTTTCGTTATGGCAACACCAACGTGGATGCCATCAAACTAAAACTATGAAAACTAGAAGGGGGGTTGAATAGTTTTCACATTAAAATCTTAACTTTTACTTTCTTTTATTTATTTTTACAAAAAGTGTATTTTGTTTTGTTTGATGTGATGTAATATGTTTAAGATAAGTTAATGCGAGCAATAAAGTGTAAAGAGGATATAGTGACCGGTTGTGTTAAAGGTGGTTCGGCTACAAGGACTCTTTCCTTGCCCTACTCCACTCCCCGAGTCACCTACTCGAGAGTTTGAATACACTAATCACCAAATCTCCTTTAACCGGTGGAGAAGCCACACAACGTTACTTAATGATTTTCATGATGCTAAGTTAAACATCGGGTACCACACATTAGAACCATTCACCATTCACCATTACACCTTACAACACCCTTTTTCAAATCCTAGACCCTTCACACATCACCAAAGATATTGTACCACTACTAGGTAACACACACACACACACACACACACACACACACACACACACACACACACACACACACACACACACACACACACATAAATATATATATATATATATATATATATATATATATATATATATATATATATATATATATATATATATATATATATATTGTTTTTACATTAACGTCACCAAACCAAACCTAAACATTTCTAAGATATTTTGTTTAAAGATTAGAGGCAAGATGAAGAAGATCTTGAGACATAGGAGCTTGCCACAAGATGGAAGATAGATCCAAGCTTCAGAAAAACATGGGGATCATGTCCCTAGATAGACCAGTAAAGCGATGACACACTTGTCGTCAAGAAGGATCTACAAGAAGCCATTAGAGTAGAGTTAGAAAAAATTGAAATATCATAGGAAACCATAATCTAAGAGTGAAGAAAAAAGTTATAAGGATGCTTAAGAACAATTTAGACTGAGTTGGTGTATTAAAAAGCCGAAAAAAATTTTACTGTATGCCGGTAACAGCCGGAGCTGTTTCCCGAAAGGCCACCGGTTTGAAAACTTACGAGCACCGACAAACATGTACTCAAAAATAAGCTTATGTCTTTTTTTTAACATTTTAAACTAATAAAATAAATCAAGAGAATCTTTTGGATCAGAGTTATAAGATGGGAAAGAAGTTTTGTGAGCCAAATAATTTTTATGAAAACAAAAATGTTTGTTTAAAGTTATATGAAAAATGTTTAAGATCTTTTAAGAAGATTGCAAGATAGGTTGTGTGAAAGATAAGAATGTTGTATTTATAAAGTGTATTGGTTTGTATAAAAAAACTATTGAGTTTAAAACGTTATAGAGTTTGTTGTTTGATACGTATTAATGTTTTGTGATTGACAAAACCAAAAGTGAGATTCGGTAAAACATAAAGGATAAACCCAGATTTTACTTTTTACTTTGTATTAACTAAACTCCTCTATTTGTTGATGACAAAACCAAAAATCTTTATAAAGTAAAAACCAACAAAGTCTATGCGTTTCTAAATTGGAATTTTTACTTTCTTCTCCCCCTTTTTGTCGAAACAAAAGGAGCGTCGAAGAAAAACTAACACACAACAAAAAATAACGAAAGGGAAACTAAAGTATGAGCTCCCCCTTGCCGAGAGCTCCCCCTAAAAACTATGTCAAAAGTAAAACGATATGTTACAAAGATAGAGAGGTTAGTTAATAAACAATATTTGTTATTGGTTGACTTCTAAAGAGTCAAACATGTTGCTCCCCCTTAATGGGTGTATTCTTGGACAAAGTACCTACACTTGATAGTGTACTCAAAGAAGATTTAGTAGTAATATGAAAAAGAGAATAGAAATGGAATATTTCAGAGTGACCGGTGCTTGCCGGTGCTGTCCATAAATGGCACCGGCTTCTTAACGGACAGCACCGGCTGACCGGAAGAAAGTCAGCATAGACCAAGAATTTTGGCGGGAGCCAAACTTATTCAAATTTTGATCACATTCACAGAATTCACATGTAATGGAAGAACACAAGAAAGAATTTAATAAGAATAATCAAGCATAACATCCATCATAAGATATTATAATCATGAAATTTAAAATTATAAGAATTACAAAAACATGAAGTAAAAAAAGAAAATTGACTTAGTACCAATCTAAAACTAAAATCATGCTTTTGGAAATCCCTTAATATGTCTAAACCTTAATCATTCTTAGACCTAGTGATCGTCCCTAGGAAACCGGTTTGAAATGTGGTTAAGACGATCCAAAAGATGATTTAGCATAAACCTAGTTTCAGTTTGAAAATTATTTATGATGCGCTCTGTCTTTTGGCAATGTGGGCAAGTGTGATCAATGGGGTTTTTGGTTGGTTTGTTCAAGCCAAAGACTTTGGACAAAGGTCCAAAAACATTTGGTGAAGGGAATGATTGAACCATAAGTGGTGGTTTAGATAGAAGTAGAAATTGGATTAGAAAAGTGGTGGCATTGGATGTGAGTGATTGCGCTAGGGGGAATGAGACTATCAAGAACATGTTGTGAATTGTAGAAAAGCCTCTGAATGTTTTAGTGGTAGGCTTAGAGATTGTGAATCTCTTGTTGGATAATTTCCCTTTCCACAGAAGGGTTGGGTTGAGCATTGACTTGATGAGGCAACAGGTTTGAAATGTGGTATAGTCGGTCCAACAGGAGCTTCATTTAAGATGGTTGAGGAAGGTTTTGTGTTAGAGAGTGGGGGGATGGGTTCGTTGGTCGTGGTGGAGCATCATTCAAGGAAGAAAGAAAGGGATTAGGGTCATTGAGGGTGTTTGGTGGAGTGGTGAAGACAAGGGCTCTTGGAGCCAAAGGTGATGCAAAAGGCTCCACCATGTTTGACATAGGTGGTGGAATTGTGAGTGCAAGGGTGGTGTCAATTATGGCATGGTGTTGTTGTGGTGAGGCCTCATTGGAAGTGAGATCAATGTAGGTGACTCCCTTAGGAGCGTTTTTGGGTGGATTTTGAGTAGAGGAGCAAGCACTTGAGGCCATTGTTGTTTTTGAATGTAAGAATAGGATGTAAAGAGAAGATTTGCAGTTTGTGAGAGGTGAGGAAGATGATTTTCAAACCCCTAATTTATAATCAAAATGCATGCAAAATATTAAATGCTTAAACCACTACTTTTTCACTAAACATAATCATTATAACCCATTTTAAGGTCAAACAAGGCAAAACCAACTTACTTTTTTTCTAAACAAAATCATTATACCTATTTTTTAAGGTCCAAAACAAGGGCAAAAAAAAAACACAACTACTAGCAGTAAACTGATGGGCAAGTCTAATGAGCATGTTTTATTGCCCTTGGTTTAAAAAGTTTGGAAACCTCAAAAAATGGCAAAAAAGCCTACTGTAAGTTACCGGGGCTGGCCGATGCCATTGGTACAAAAAGCACGGGCTTGCTTGGTCAAAAGAGGATCCGGCCAGTTGCAGATGATGAAAACTAAATTGGGGGCCTAAGTTTTTGGTACTTTCTTAAAACCTAGGACCACTAGAGGTGAATATTGCAAAAGTAAAAGGCTAATGTTTCAATTATATGCCATGATTAGGGGAGAGTTTAGGCCTTATTCCCTATTTTGCTAGGTGGGGGGGGGGCCTAAGGAAAAAAAATAGGGAGCTAGGCATAACGCCTCTTAAAACGCAAAAAAAAACTAGGATTTTGCAACAAGCCTTTTTTTCATCAGGCACATTCTTGCTCATACCAAAAAAAAAAACACATGTAGAAAACCATTAATAGAGGTAGGAATGATGCCAAAAGGGGGGGGGACATTCCAAATATTTTAATCATTAAAAAGTTATTTACATACGAAAGTATCTTACAAAACGTTTTCCTCTCAATAACTAATTGAGGATTGGGAGATGACTCAATTACATAATTATTCAAAATAAAAACATAACATTGTAACAAATTCATACATATCCAAAAGTTAGGTTTTAGGAAACATTACCAAATTCTTAAAATTGGTTTTCCGGGATCATCACTTCCCTTCTTTTTCTTTGTCAAAGGAAATGGGAACTGAGGAAACATTCTGGATACAAAAACCCACTTGGTTTTGATTGATATTTTGGGGATAACTCTCCCTCCTTCGATAGGTGGACAGTTGGGTTGAGTTAGGGGGGACCATGGGGTTCAAAAGGGAGAAGGTGTTAGTTGTCAACGGGGGATTCCACCACCCTTGGGGTTGGTTTACTTAGTTCCTGATTTGGAGGTGGATTGGGAAAGAAAACCATAAAAAGTTAAGAAGGGGGAGTTGGAAGTTGGAAACGAACGTGGTTTCTTTTACTTTATTTTTGGAAACGATAATATTCTTTTTGCTTGGAGAGGGGGAATCCATCACATGGAATCGACAAGATAGGGGAATTCATCGGGGGAACAAATGGATAAGGTTGGGATTTGGGTTTGGAATTTGCTTAATAAGAGTCTTGTGAGACGCATGGGCATAGGGAAGGAAGTGGTCATTTTGTGTACGCTTGAGTTCACCACCTTTACCATTCGATTGATAGCGATAAATAATAGGCAAAAGATTTGAAAAGGTTTGCCAGTGCGAGGTGGACAATAGAGGCATGTAACATAGGGAGGACATTTGGGGGATGATCCTTTGTGGACCGGTGAGGGCTAATGGCATTATCGGGCTTAAGGGATAATCTTCCCAATTTTTGAAGTTTTCACTAAGTTCATTGTTAAAATTCATTTGAAAAAAAGGTTCGAGGGGGAGTTCCCACGCTATCCTTTTGGGATGGTAACGATTTATTTGGGCTCGGTTCTTGGTATGATTAACCAAGGGAATCACAAAAATAACTTTAATGGGGGATCCTCGTGAAGAGAGGATAGTGATTTGGGGGATGAGGGTCACAAATTTCTTTGGGAGGTGGATGAGATATAACCATTCGAAAGGGAGTATAGGCCACACTCCCTCATAAGGGAATTCCTAAGGAATTCGGGGGCCAGTTCTCGGGGGTGGGAGGAACAGGTTTCTTTACATTGTCTATGGGGAACAAAAAAACCAAATGCATAAGGGGTTTCAATTTAGGTGTGCGATTGGAGCGGGGGGGACACTTTTTTGTAAAATTTTAAGAACGAAGATAGGGGGGCAAATTTGTTCGTTTAATTTTTTCCGAGGAAAGACATCAAAACCAATAAGCCGCGAAAGGTGGTGCAAAGAATTTGTGTTCGCTTTCTTTGAAAGGTTCGGGAAAGTTTACGGACTTTTACCTTTCCTTGAAAAAAAAAGGCGATTTTTTAACAAGGGGATTTTGTAAAAATCTCCTTTCATGACCGGTAAAAAACCTCTGGTACGTTGGATACATGGTGAGGATGTTAGTGTGCGGTGTTTCATGAATGATCAACAATCTGCGTGAGGCTCAGGTATTTTTGACTGGCATCCTATTGAAAAATAGAAAATATGAGGGAGGGTTTTTATTTAAGGAAATTTTACAAAGGTTTTTTAGGGTTATTAAACCAAATTTGCTGTCAAATTTTGATTTAAAAAATGTGCATGGATTGTTTTTCTTAATTCTTGAACCCGTATTACATATCAAAAATGGTGATCCTACTATTCTAAATTAGTTCATTTAAGTGAATTTGTTCCATTTTTAGGGTTCATAAAAAAAAATGAGAAACATAAAAACTTAATTGATTAAGATAGATATGTAATGTAAATTAAGTGTTGAAATTATAACTTACAAAATGTAGGGCACTTTGAGATTAGGAAGGAATTGGGAAATGGTCAAAAGGGGATTTCAAAAAATAAATTAGTCAAATGGTGTTTATTGGGAGGTGTTAACAAAAATTTTCAAACAGTGAGAAGGATAAAACAAAGAAAAGAACAAAGACGTTTTTTGTGTCTGCAGTTGGCCGGTTCTTTTTCCGGGTAGTTGTTCATTGGAAATGGGCAACGGGGCTTGGAATTTATGATTGGGCAACGGACTTGAGGGGGGGGGCCACAGTTGAAAGGAAAGGGAAGAAATATTCAAAATTTTTTCCCCTTCTCTTTTTTTATTTTAAATTGTTGTGATCCCTTTTTATTTTATTTTTTTACCCTTTTTTTGATAAAAGGTAGGTGGATAACAGATGTGTAGGAACTTGCGGTTATTAAATTTTTTTCGTTGGGGCGTGAAGAGATGTTATTTTTAGCGATTTTGCAAAAAAAAAAAAATATGGACTAATAGAAAATTAAAATTTCCCATATATAAAAACGGATTCGATATGTAATCAACGATATACATTGGGTAAATTAAGGGAATATCAATGGTAAATTATAACGCAAGTAAGGAAGAAAAAAACAAAACATCCCATCGGTCTGGGGAATTGATTACATTGGGATAAAAGGAAGCATTGCGAGGCGGGAGGGATGATGGGAAGGGTGGGTAGGAGGTTGGGTTGGGTGAAGTTTTTATTTAATTGGAGAGGGGTTTGGCAGTTGGATTTTGGGGATAAGTGGTGGAAGAGATAGGTTTTGAAATTTGGAATAAAAAAATGGTTTTTTTTGCCCAAAAGTATTTTTGTAACAGAGGTATTCGAGTACGAGTTTGGAGGGCAATGATTCGAGAGGAAGCAATTGTCGGAAAAAAGATATTAAAATTTTAGTTGCGGAAAAATATTATAAATATTTGATAATATTTTTATATATTATATATATATAATATTATTATTATATATATTTATATATATATTATATATATATATATATTATTAATATACAATAATTATATATATATATTATTATATATCACATATTTAAATAATTTACAATAAGGACAAGGGATTTTAAGAAAGGATTTGTTTATAACTTTTAAGATGCACCGGGATGAAAAAATTGAAGGGACAAGGGCAGGAGGATAATATGGCACGGAGATTCCTTAATTTTATGAAAAATGGAATTAGGCTTAAGAATAAAATTTGGGAAGCGAGAAAAATTATATTTTTTTTGTTTTTTTTACCATGGTTGGGGAAACATGTTTGGGAGGGGATTCTTATCAAAAAACGGATTTTCATTTGGAAATTTAAACTCTAGGATCATTAGGGTTCTTCTTATAAAAAGAGATTTTATGGTTCCACTATACATAAAAAGTTTGTAAAACGGTTAAACTTTGGGCCTAAACCTGTTCTCCGCAGCTTAATATGTATAGATCTAGAGTGATTGGTCATGAAGGTCGTTTTTGAGGAAGATACGTTGATGTCTGATTTGAGTTTTTACTTTACCTATAAAAAAAAATATAATAAAAATTAACTACTAGGTTTTAAAAATTTCCAAAAATACTATCCACCTTTAAACCAAGGTAAAAAGTTAAGAACTTTACAAAAATTAATAAATATAAATATATAGTTAAATTATACGTATGTTTTAAAAAGGGTTAATATGATCACCCGGGGTTCGTTTCCCAATTGGAACTAGTGTAAAATGAACTTTTAGTTTTAAAATGTTCGGGGATCATTTTGATTTGAAATGAAGCAAAAGATTATTTGATATTTTTGGAAAAAGATATTGGAAAATAAAATTTCCAAATGAACAATTAAACAAAGACTAGTGAAATTGAAACCACATTTAGGTTCGGATTCTGATTTGAATGAAGCAAAGATATTTTGGATAAGCTATTACTACGAAATTAAGAAGCAACAAATAATGACAATTAAGCAAGTAAACTAATTTTAATCCCTAAAAATGTAAACTAAAATTTCACTAAATAAAGAAAGAGTGCCAAAAATTATTAAAAATAAAAGCCCTAATTTTTATCTTTTTATAAAAGTTTAATTAAATTAATTAAAAATCAAACCTAAATACTAATTAAAATTAATAAACTTAATTAAAAACTTAACTAAGGGCTAATGGTGCAAAAACCTAAGAAACTAACGGGGAAACTGACAAACTAACGGAGGGACTGATTGAAAAACAATTAAAATCGAAAAGTTACAATTTCTACCCTGAGAATCTATCCCGACAACAAACTAAGTCCAAAAAGCATTCGAAATTTTAAAGAGCTTAAAATGAAAAACTCAAAGAAGCAAAGTTGTAAAGGAAGCCAGGGGGAACAAGATTAATAAAGGCTACTTGGGCTGAAACTCACAAATAAGCTCAATAAAAGCTTATCTCTAAACTGACCTCAGAAAGGAGGGTTTTGAGCTTATCTTTACTTTAGCAGCTATAAACTTATAAACGCTCAATTTAAAGCTAATTCTAAAAAGGCAAAGTTGATCTATAAAGCTTATAAGTTCATAATCGTAAAAAATTCAAAGAAAACTAAGCTAGAAGTGCTGCTAAAAAAAAAAACTACTGAAATTAAGCATGAAACAAGCAAACTCAGGAAATAAGCAAGGTAGCACAAAATCCAAATAGACTAGAAAAAAAATAAGTCAGCGAACTAGAATCTAAAACTTTAAGAACTTATTAAACTACTTATTATCCATCTAAATAAGCTATAAATCCTAGACTTAAAAGCTTGAATTAACAAATTTAAATCCTAAAGTTTCTAAGTACTGTTTTTGGCTTTTTAACTTTTTGACAGCAAAAATAAGCTAAGAAAATAAGCTAGAAAACAAAATTAAAGACTTAAACTATATTAAGCTATATTAAAACTTAACTCCTACTGAATTTGGTAAGCTAAACCTTAAAATTATCTATCCAAATTAAGCTAAGAACACAGCAGTACTAACTGAGGTTAGTACTGCTAGTGTAAAAGTTCAGCAGTTCTTTCAAGTGAAAGTACTGCTGATGCAATTTGACTTTTGATAACAGAATAAGCAATGAAATAAGCTAGAAAATGAAAACTAAAATTAAATTTATAATAAGCTATAACTAAACTTAATCCTACTGATTTTGGCAAGCTAAAATCTAAGCTAACAGTACTAACTGAGGTTAGTACTGGTAGTGAAAAGGTTCAGCAGTACTAACTTATGTTAGTACTGCTAGTGCAATTCAAGAGTGCACTAAACCAAACACCCCTTTTAGACTATGACAGATTTAAGAAAAACTTTTTAAGAGGAATCTAATGAACAAATTCTAAATACCAGATAAAAACTAGCTTAAAACAAACTTAGCAATCATGATTAAACAACTGAATAAGTAAAATTCTAAGATCTTAACTAATTAAACTAATATTTTTGGATTTTATGAGTTTTTATGACAGAAATTGGTAACTAATGATCTATAACTATTTAAGCAAAAACAGATGAGGACATATAACTAATAAGCACTAGTAAAGATATTTAAACACTAATAAGCTAAGAGAATAAGCAAATAAGCAATATTAAGCATATAAGCCATAACTAAGCAATTTAAATTGAAATTAAAGAAGAATGAAAAGAGAAACTTACTTGATCCTTTAGCTAAACAAAAGGAACCAATAATGGCAGCTACAAGCTCCCTAGCTTATTAGATAAGCTAGAGTAAAGTCCTTGGGATCTCTTCCAAGTTAAGATCCCCTTCCAAAAAGCTCATATCCAATGAGATCCATGAAAGATTGTAAGTTTAAACTGATTTAAGGTTTAAGTAAGATTAATTCTGAATTCAATAAGCTCTATTTCAGCTTATAGACTGAAAGAGCTTTAAAAGAGCTTATTAGCTTATTGAGACAATATGGCTTATTAAGAGAGCTTAAAGGTTGAAAATAAAAAGAGCTTATGACAAATAAAAACTGAAATTCATTAATTGAAAACTGAATTACATTACTAGAAAAAGAGATTACAAAAACATTTAAGTAAAATTACGAAATTAAGCTAAACTAAAAATTACTAAAAAAAACTAGATTCATTGTGTGTGAGAGGTGAGGCCTTTTTATAGCTCTTGAAAATAAGCTTCTTTCTAGGACTCGAGCCCTGCTTCTCCAATCTTTCAATCTTGGCTAATCATTGCTTCAATCATCCAAGCATCAATTGAAGCCGATTGATCAAATTGTGGACACCTGAGATTGGTCCAGCGTTGTCATCCCTTGATGTGACGTTTGTGCTTCTTTTGTGAGTGTTTTAGCACAAAAACCCACATAAATTTGTGCTTTCACCATTGTTGACGTGGCCTTTGATTGGGAGAGGTTAAGTAATCCTTTGATAAAGACTGATTTGTCCCTTCATTTGTGTTAGAGAGCTCATGAATTGACCTAAGCACCCTTTAATTTGGAAAACCCCTTTGATTTACCCTGGATGGTGAAACGGGGAAGAAAGGTGAATAGTAACACCTTTGGACGCCTTATTCACGACAGTTAAAACTGTTGGAGTTTGGGGAGTTTGCACAAGTGGTCCTTCTCTTTCTTTCCTCTCTTTCTAGTTATAAATAACTTTCGAAAATAGCAAAACTAGCCCTTGTGGATGATATAAAAGGGCATGGGCTAGGGTTTTGGCTTTTCTGGCTTCGGCTTTGTACTCTTCTGATTCTCGTGTCCGTGCTTGCTCGATTTTGACTGTTTTCTTGTGATTTTTTTATTTATCCATACCTGCACACACAAAACACAAATACAAGCATATTTTTGCCATTTTTGGTCTGTTTTGGGTTTAATTGGGTTATTTTTAGGTATAAATGGATATGTGTATTTTACACTTATCAGTAGTCTAGATGAATTAGGCTAAAATTGAAACAATGAGCATCGATGATTTGTACAATAACTTTAAGATTGTTGAAAAAAGTGTAAAGAAATATGTTGGTGCAAGTAGTGGTGCTCAAAAATTGGCCTTTATGACTGCTCCAAGCACTAGCAGTACTAATGATGCTAATACTACTAAACCTGCATATGAAGTTAGTACTGTTAGCCCTAATGTTAACACTGCTAGTCATCAAGTTAGTACTGCTAGCTTCATGATAATTTTGTATTCTTTTCTGATTGAGAATCCCACTGGTTCTAATCTCCCTAACACAACTTATAGCAAATTCATGAAGATGATCTGAAGCAATGGATTTGAAGTGGCAGCTCTCCATTGTTAAGTATGATAGGCAAAAAGGTACTTCAGAGAACAGGAAAGAAAATTTTTCATATAAGCTAAATACTGTTGGGTATGATAAATCCAAGGTAAGTGTTTTAACTGTCATAAGATTGACACTTGCCAGGAGTGTAAGAGCACCCAGGAACTAAAGAGGTCCAGTTTTTATGAAATCAAGACAACAACTAGGAACAAGGAAACAATAAAGACACATCCTTCAAAGGCAATGTTGGCTATATATAGGTGTAGGATTTTGACTGGAGTGATATGGCATAAGAACAGGTTCAACAAACATGTCTTTTCCCATGTTGTTTTATAGACTCGGAGGTATACAATGATAAAACTTGCTCTAAAACTTGTCTGAAAAACTATGAAACTCTTAAGAAACAGTGTGATGATTTAATTGTTAAGCTTAATCAAACTGAATTTACAACAGCTACTTATAAAAGAGGTTTAGCAACTGTAGAAGACAAATATCACATGTAGAAAAACAAGAGGGTTCTTTTTAGTGAAAAGAAGTTTGCAGTTCTTTAAAAGGGAAAGTAGCTTGCAAAGATATGAAATAAAAAGGGTACTAAAAGTGAGTTTGAAAAAGTTAAGCAAGAAAAAGAGGGCAATGAAATTAAAATTGAGAAATTTGATAAAGCCTCAAATGACCTAGACAAGTTGTTAGAGAGTCAGATAACTGTCAAAAGTAAAAAGGGTTTGGGGTATAATGTTGTTCCTCCACCTCATCCTTTAATCTATAATTAAACTAAAAAGCTTGATTTGTCTTATTCTTGTTTTGATGAATTCAAAGACCCTGAATTCAAAAGTTATGGTTCTGAGAAGAGTAAGCAAGAGTCTAGTATTGTTTGTGATAAAAAAATCAGATGCTTCTAAGGAAAATACTGATGACTCTTTGGTAAAAGAACAAGTATCAGAAGACACAAGTAGCTTTGTTAAGTCTCCACTTAATGTTGATAAAGAAACTATTTTTCTTGATAAAAAGATAGAGATTGTCAAACCTAAAAATCGTGAAAACCCAGTTAAAAAGTCAGTTAGGTATGCTGAGATGTATAGATCACAAAGACCTAAAGGGAATCAAAGAAACTGGAATGACAGAAGTCCAATCAACTAGAAAGTGATTTTGTGATGTATAACAAAGCTTGCTTCATTTGTGGGAGTTTTGATCATGTGCAGGCTCATTGTAAATACCATCAAAGGGAAAGGATGGTATATGAGAATAATTATAGCAGGGTCAACTACAACTATACTACCAACAGGACTTACCCTAATGCTCAAAGGAACATGGTTCCAAGAGCAGTTTTAATGAAAATTGGCCAAAAACCATTTAATACTACCAGGATAGTTAATATTGCTCATCCTAAATCTACAGTTTTTAGTGCTAAATCAAAGTCACGTTTTTCAAAATCAGCATAATCAACTGTAAGAAGGCTCTATCAATAAAAAACAGTATTATCTAACAAAAGGTTTACCCAAACAAATAATACTATCAAGGCAAAAGCAGTTAATACTGCTAGGCCAAAAGTAGTTAATACTGCTAGGCCACATTCAGCAGTTGTTAATGATGTTAGGGTAAATTAGGCAAACGTTGTAAAGGCGTCAGCATGTTGGGTTTGGAGACCTACCAAACTTGATAGTGCATCAATCACCTTGAAGAAACACAACTACATTGATGCACGAGGCAGATCCAAGTCAGTAATGGCTTGGGTCCCCAAAGGAAACTAATTTCCTTATTTTTATGTGTAGGGCAAGCCACAACAGGATGATACAGGATTTATTGACAGTGGCTGCTCAAGGCATATGACTGGGAACATAGCTTATCTCTCAGATTTCAAGGAATTTGATAGAGGTTATGTTACATTTGGGGGAGGAGCACATGGTGGTAGAATTTTTGGTAAAGGAACACTTAAAACTGATAGCCTTGATTTTGAAGATGTATACTTTGTCAATGAGTTAAAATTCAACCTTTTTAGTGTCTCACAGATGTGTGACAAAAAGAACTATGTCCTTTTTACTGACACTGAATGTCTTGTCTTATCTCCTAATTTTAAGTTGCCTGATGAAAGTCAGATACTTCTTAAAATTCCTAGAAAGGACAATATGTACAGTTTTGATATAAAGAAGATTGTTTTCCTAAGATGGGGGAGTTTAAAACTTGTCTTGTTGCAAAGGCTACAACAGATGAATCAATGCTTTGGCATAGAAGGCTTGGTCATATTAATTTTAAAAACATAAATAAGCTTGTAAAGGAGAATCTTGTGAGAGGATTACCTTTAAAACGTTTTGAAAATGACCAAACCTGTGTTGCTTGTCTTAAAGGGAAGCAACACAGAGCTTCTTATAAGTCTAAAGTTCTGAATCCAATTACTAAGAACCTTTTTTTTATCCTTCATATGGAGTTGGTTTGGTCCAACCTTTGATGGAGTAGTTTATGCATAAGAAGTATTGCTTCGTAAGATCACAGATGATTATACAGTTTACTTAGGTTTTTCTTTTTAACAACTAAGGATGAAACCAGTGAGATTCTCAAGAAATTTATCAAAGAAATAGAAAACCTAGTGGATAAGAAAGTGAAAATAATCAAAAGTGATAATGGAACAGAATTTAAGAATAAATTTTTGGATGATTTCTGCAGAGAAAAAGGTATTAAATGAGAATACAGTGTAGTCAGGACTCCTTAGCAAAATGGTATAGCTGAGAGGAGGAACAGGACACTAATTGAGGCTGCTAGAACCATGTTAGCTGACTCTAAGTTACCTACCACATTTTGGGTTGAAGCAGTTAGTACTGCTTGCTATGTACAGAATATGGTCCTTAGAATTCAAGCCTTTATAACAAGACATCTTATGACCTTTTTAGTGTGTTTAACCAACTATAAACTTTATGAACCATTTTGGATGTCATGTTCCCATTCTTAATACTTAAGACAGTTTAAGCAAGTTTGATGGCAAAAGTGGATAAGTTTTCTTTCTTTGATGGATATTCCCTTAAGTAGTAAAAATGCTTTTGAGGGTATACAACACAGAACCGGAGGGTAAAAAAATTTGCATATTGGGTTTTTAGAGAATAAGCCTATGGTAGAAGGGAATGGTCCAAAGTGTCTGTTTGATATTGATTCTCTAACCCAATCTATGAATTATGTACCAATTGCTGCAGGTACAAACACTAATGAATCTGCAGGTACACAAAGAGAACTTACTGCAGGTACATCTGCTCAGAAGTAATAAATCATCAAGATAACATTGTGATGGCAAAAGTTTGGAAGAATTTCAACTTTTGATTCACCTTCCAAGGATGTTGATAATGGTGAACCAAAATCTGTCTGCTGATGATCAAAAGCAGGTTGAAGATGGTCTAGATAATAAGAATGATGAAAAAGATAAGTATGATGATGATAAGCTAGTCCTAAGGACGTTAACTATTACTGGACAACAGTTAATAACTGCCAGTCCTGAAGTTACTACTACGTCCTTTTTTTAAAACTTTATTATTGGTAGATCCATCATTAATACTAACTGCTAGTTCATCTGATCCAGATAGCCCTAAAGACATGTCTCATATACTTGGAGCCACTCATGATTTCGTTCTCAAGCTGATAAAGGAAACCAGAAGTTAATTTGGGAAACATCCTTTAATTTCCCTATACATTTCCAACCACTCCCAAAAAAAAATTCATAAAGATCGCCCAATTAAAATATGATTGGTGATGTGAAGTCATCTATTCAGACAAGAAGAATGACAAAACCTACTTCTGAACAAGGGTTTATCCAGTGCAGTTTAAAAGATAAAACACATTATACCTTAATACTTGTTTTTGTTAAGCTACTTTCTTATCACAGATTGAACCCACAAGCATTGCTAAAGCTCTATCTAATTCATCTTGGGTGGAAGCAATGCAGGAAGAACTTCTGCAATTCAAGCTCCAACAGGTTTGGAAACTTGTGGATTTGCCTAATGGGAAGAGGGCCATTGGAACAAAATGGGTCTTCAGAAATAAGAAAGATGAAAGAGGGATTGTGATTAGGAATAAAGCAAGGTTGGTTGCACAGGGTCATAGGCAAGAAGAAGGCATAGATTATGAAGAAGTTTTTGCTCATGTGGGCAAGAAATTAAGATTAATGCAATAAGAATGTTTCTTAGCCCTATGCTTCTTTTATGGATTTTTTGGTATATCAAATTGATGATGGAAGAGTGGCATTCATTTCTTATAATAGAACTATTGAGAAGAGGTTTATGTTACTCAACCACTCAGCATTAAAAGATCCTGAACAATCCCTGACAAAGTTTTAACAATGTGGTCAAAAGGGCACTTTAATGGGTTCCATCAAGCACCAAGAGCATGGGTATGAACCTTGCTAACTATTGTTAGACAATGGTTTAAAAGAGGGAAGATAGATCAGACATTGTTTATCAAAAAGAAAAAAGCAGATATTTTTCTTGTATAGGTTATGTTGATGACATTATCAATTGGCTTTACAAACAAGGAACTGTGTAACTAGTATAGAAGAAGCTTATGAAGGATAAGTTTTTGATGATTCATGGGAGAACTTACTTTGCTTTCTATGATTATAAGTACAACAGAAGGAAGATGGAATATTATATCAATCAGAGAAATATGTAAGATAAGATTTTGAAAAATTAAAACTACACAAATGTAAATTCTGCTACTACATACCCATTCATCTGGAAAAGCCTTTTAGTCAAAGATGGAGATGCAGAATGTATGTGATGTACATCTCTATAGATTACTATGATTGGGTCTTTTGATAAGTCTCACAGCATCTGGCTATATATTATAGGGGTTTTTAGCAGATATGGCATGTGCCAGATGTCCAAGTTACACCAAATACATCTTATCCTCTTAGCAATCAAGAGATTTTTAGATATCTTAAAGCAACAACAATAGAGGCCTGTTGGATTCATAAGGTATTCTCCATTTGAACTAGTTGCTTATACTGATAGTGACTATGCTGAAGCAACTCAAGATAGGAAGTCTATAAACAATCTGAAAGGTTTCAAATTTTTGGGAAACAGGTTGATATCATGGCAGTGTAAGAAGCAAACTATGGTTGCCACCTCTACAACTGAAGCTGAATATGTGGCTGCTGCTAGTTGTTGTGGACAAGTACTCTGGATTCAAAACCAATTGCTGGATTATAGGTATAATTTCATGCATACTATGATTCACATTGATAATAACAGTACTATCTGCATTATTGAAAATCCTGTTCAACATTCTAAAACAAAACATATAGAGATTAGACATCATTTTATAAGAGATTGCAATGCTAAAAAGTTAATTCAAATGGTTAAAATTGATATTGAACATAATGTTGCAGATCTTCTTACAAAAGGTTTTGATGCTGGAAGGTTTTAGTACTTGGTCTCAAGTATTGGAATGCTTAATCCTTAATGTTTAAATCTCTTTATGTCTTTGTAAAGTTTTGTAAAGGATTAGTACTGTTAGTTGTATCCATTAGTACTGCTAAGTATAACTAGTACTGTCAGTTATACTTAATACTGTTAGTTAAAACTGCTAGTCAAAATTAATACTGCTAAACAAGAAAATGCTTTGGATTGTGTTTTTCTTGGTTTTGGACTAACACGTCATAAGAGCCAAAGTTACAACTGTTGAGAAATGCTTACCCCTTGAAGCATCGTTTGAGGGGAGGCTACTTATTTTAATATACAGTCAAAGCATGGATGGAAGGATATGTAATATCAAAAGTGTGTTAAAAAGAATCAAAAACATCTAGGCATGTCAAAAGAGGTCGGGACACCAAGATACCTCAGTCTAGTGGTCCCCCTATAAAGGTTGGTGATGAGGCTGTCCATAAGGAGTTGGGTGACATAATAGAAAGGGCTGCCACTACTGCTTCTAGCTTAGAAGTAGAGCAGGACAGTGGTAACATCAATAGGACCCAATTTATGGCAACACTTAATGAGCTAAATCCTTAGGGAACTGGTTCAGGTAGTGGTCCCAGGTGCCAAGATACCATATTGGGGGTGTAGATGCTTAAACTAGGTTTGAGACTACATTTAAATAGTCCAATGATCCACCTCTCTCAAGAGTTAAAACACTTGGAAGTGGGGAGGACAGCATGAAACTAATGGAATTGATGGCACATTGTACAACTCTGTCTGAATTGGTAAGAAAAAGAATAGAGAGATTAAGTGAGCTGAAAAACAGAAAGAGAGTTGTGTGATAAAAACAGAAAGAGTGAATTGGTGAGCAAAAAGAATTGAGAGATATTGTGTGAGCATAAAAACAGAAAGAGAGATTGTGAGAGTCAATACTGGTATCTCAATGTTAGTACTACTGGGCATTACTTAGTACTGATGGGCATTACTTAATACTGATAGTCATATTTTAGTACTGCTGGGCTTAGAGTTAGTACTGTTAGGCTAATATTAGTACTGCTGAGTGACCGTTAGTACTTTTTGAGCCATAACAGAATTTCCTTCTCTAAATATAGCCGTTGTGAAATTTTCGCCAACTACTTCGTCTATAAGTTTGACTAATTAGAGAATTCCAGATCTTTCTATATAAACATAAGATTTCTTCAAGATAAGTACAAATCTTATTCAGTCGGTGTAATTTAAAACCTTAAAAACTCTCTCATATCTCAATTACCTCTACCAAAACACTTATACTCTCTCCCACGACCATATCCTAGAACCTTAATTCCCTTTCTATTCATCAAATGGCGAGTTTGGAATTTTACGACAAGCACAACATGGTTGCCTACTTAGAAAAGTCAGAAAGAAGTGAGGGGTTTCATCAAATCATTGATTTTCTAATTGCAAGTCACATCAAGAATGCCCTTACTGAATGCCCAAACCTTTATACTTCTCCTATAGAACAATTTTGGCAAACTGCTGCTTTGAGCACAACTGAGGATGGAGTCAAGGGAATCACTTCTACCATAGATAGGAAGGTCACTTCTGAGGCCTCCATTAGAAGACATCTCAAGCTTGAGGATTCTAAAGGTCTTAAAACTCTACCTACTATAGATATTTTTGAACAACTAGCTCTCATGGGGTATGTAATCACTTCTAATAGCCTAACTTTTCAAAAGGGACATTTTTCCCCTTAGTGGAAATTCTTCATTCATACAATTCTCTACTGTTTGAGTCCTAAGAAGACTGCTTGGGAGCAGTTTAGTAGAAATATAGCTACTGCTATCATTTTCCTGGCAACTAATTGTACCTTTAACTTTTCCAACATAATTTTTGAGGCCATGGTATAGAACTTAGATAGTAGGTCAATGTTTTTGATGTATCTCAGATTCATTCAAATCTTTTTGAACAAATGCAAGAGAATGCTTTTCCCTCATAAGAGAACTTTTCCTACTCCTACCCTTACACAAAAACTATTCAGTAATATGAAAAGGGTTTCCAAGGGATATTCTAGGGTGAACATTCCACTATTTCCACCCATGCTCACTACACTTGAGTCATCTCCTTCCAGAATAACATCTTCACCATCCTTATCACCCCAAACACGTCCATCAACCTCACAACCACCATCTACACCACCACCATCTAACCAAACCAAACCTGTTACTAAGGAGGCTGCTCCAATGCCCCATGAATTACCTCTCCAAAGTGTTCACTCACTTGGACGTGATGAGGGTAGTTTATCACTTAATGAATTGACGGATCTCTGTACCTCACTGTCCAAGAAGGTTGAAAGCTTAGAGTCTGAATTAAAGCAAACAAAATAGACCTGCAATGCTACTCTTATAAAAGTGATCAAAAGGGTAAAGAAGTTAGAGTATACAATCAAGATAAGCCAAGCTAGGAGGAGAGCCAAAGTTGTATTCTCTGATGATGAGGAAGCTGAGGAGGATCCTTCCAATCAGGGGAGGAGTTTGATTGAAGAACTGGACTTGGATGCTGGAATTTCTTTAGTTCCTCCACATGCTGCAGATCAGGGGAGGTTTGATGATACTCAAATTAGTGATCAACCTGAAGAGCAGTTAGGAGTTTTTAGTGCAACTACAGCTCTTCCAGATGCAGCTAGAAGAAGGAGAAGTGTTGAAAATATTCAAACTTACATTAGAAGAAGAAGAGAAGTTAGTACTGGTAGTGGTGAAGTTAGTACTGCCAGTAGATTAGTTAGTACTGCTGATATTAGTACTGTCAGTAAATTGGATAGTATTGCTGGTGTATAGGCAAAGGAAAAAGGCAAAGCAATTATGCATGATCCTGAGCCACCAAAGAAAATCAAAAAGAGGGTTCAAGTACAAATAAGTGTTGATGAGGAATTAGCTAAGAAGGTATTTAAGGAGGAACAAGCTAGATTCAATGCTGAACAGGAAGCTAGATTTAAGGCAGAACAAGAACAAGAAAGGATTGACTTTGAAACAGCCTTGGAATTGCAAAAGCAGTTGGATGAAAGAGAAGAAGTTGCAGCTAAAGTTGATGAAGTTCATGATATTGATTGGAGTGATCCTGCTGTTCTAAGATATCATACACTTCAAAATAGACCTTTCTCTATGGCTGAAGTAAGGAAGAACATGTGTCTGTATCTGAAGAATCAAGGTGGATACAAGATGAGTCATTTCAAAGGAATGAGCTATGAAGACATTAGACCTATATTTGAAAGAGTATAGTATCAAAATCAGGCTTTTATACCTATGGAACCTGAGATTGAGAAGGGAGTTATGAAGAGATCAGGATTTGATCTTCAACAAGAATCTTCAAAACTAGTTGAAGAATAGATAGTTCAGCAAGATGATGTTATAGTTGAACAAGCTATGAAAGAAAGTTCTAGGATAGCTAGAGGAAGAAGAAAGAAATCACTTGCTAGAAAAAGAGCAAGAGAAACTATTAGTGAAGAAAGTGCTAAGAAACAGAAGTTAGAAGATGTACTGAGAAAGAAGAACTTCAAGTTTTCTTGAACATTGTTCCAGAAGAAGAAAGTCTTGATGTTGAATCATTAGCAACAAAGTATCCCATAGTTGAGTAGGAGACACAGATTCTAGCAAATGATAAATACTATTATCAAATCAAAAGAGCAGATGGAAGTGTTAAACATTACAATATATTTAGTGCAATACTTTATGATTTTGATAGGCAAGATGTGCTGGAATTATACAGATTGGTCAAGGAAAGATTTCAGACAGCAAGTCCAGAAGATTATGACTTATTGCTTTGGGGAGATCTAAAGACATTGATCAAACCAAATGAAGAAGATGAAATATAGAGAAATCAACAAGACTAGAATCTGATAAACTAGAAGTTACATAATTTTTGTAGAGTTTGTGTGCTTTTAATAGATACTGGTTTAGTGATTCACATGATGGTAGAAAAGAAATATCCTCTGTCACAAGATATTCTATCAAAAATGTTAAGTAGAAAGCTAGAAGTTGATCATCAAAGTGATATGGGTTATGAGCTCATCAGGTTTGTTAAGTCACAATTAAAGCAATTAGAAATGTGATTGGAAGCATCCTCAGTAGTGCAGACTAGAAGATTTAATTCAAAAGAAACTTAAGATTTGAAGGTAAATCACAAGTTTAGGGAAGGATTGTTGGGAATAAATCTTCACAAGTTAGTACTTCTAGTCCAAGAACTTAATACTGCTCAAGATATAACTAACAGTACTAACTAGGTTAGTACTGCCAGAAAAAAGTTAGTACTGCAAGTACTAAACTTAGTACTGCTAGAAGACTTAGTACTGTTGCATGAAGATTACAACTGCCAGAAGATCAAAGACGTGTGAAGTGATATGTATGGAATGATTTAATGTATATCTTATATAATTAGAAGATACGTAGATATCTTATATAAGTTTAGAAGATTTGTAGTCATCTTGTAAAGGACTCCTTGGTGTATAAAAGGATATCCTAGGTTTTAGTTGTAAACACATCTCGATAGACACATTCATAGCTTCAAGGTTGTAAACCCTAGTACTAGACAGAGTACTTGTATTATTCATCATAATAATATTGAAGCTTTTTGGTTATATTCATTGTTCATTCATTCTACTGCATCACAGTTTACTATTACATTCATATTCTTCTAAGTACTAAAGAGTAGATTCCGCATATTCTTAGTATTAACAAAGTTTCTAGCATAGTTGTCTTGAATCTATTCAATACAACTAACCCTTTTACAAGGTTTGCAAGATCTAGTTGGGATCAACATACCTCTCGAACAATAAAGATGGAAGAATGGTCGAGAAGAGTTTCCTTGAAATACAAGGGACATTTTTGGTAAAAATACGTGATAACGCTTTCAAAGGGACAATTAGAGAAAGCGCGGTTAAACACATTGAAAATTTTCTCGAAGTAGTTGAGCCATTCTAACTAAAAGTCATAAGTTACAATCGATTTAGGCTTAGCGTCTTCCCTGTCTCACTCTCAGGTGCCACAAGTGAATGGTTTGCAAAGGAATGCATTGGCACGGTTACTACATGGGAAGATTTAGTAGAAAAATTCGTTCAAAAGTTCTACCAACTTTCTTATGACAATGAATAAATGGAAGCTGATGAAGATGATAACCCTGACGAAATGAATGATGCTCCTGAAATCTTTAAGATTGAAAGGCAACTTATTTGACTTTGAGACACCCTTGTGCAAAGCATTCAATGAATTCAACTACCTTCTTAAGATTGACATGGATCTGTTTACTTTTGATATCCAAGATCTCAAAACTTATGACGAATATGAACACGAGTTGAATAATGATATGGCATGGGGTCTCGATGAACAATGGTCAGATAATGAGGTACCGTACTAGCTATGTGATCATATATGCGAACTGTGTCATTTCAAAAATGGGAAGACCAAATGGCCCACATGTAGTTCGGATATCGATAGATTATGCAACGAAGGGTAACTACCTGGGATGGTTAGAGTCAGTTGCATAACCTATTTTCGAGATCACGAATGGTATGATAATTTGATCGATGAAAGTTTAAAGGAGGAAACCTTGATACATAAGGCAAGACTTGAAGAGTCATGGGGAGATGCGACTCCTGGCGTAATGAAATTTTGCGCATGGTTAAAGAATAGTTTTAAGGACTTCCACAAGCTAGAATATGATATATAGGTAAAATTAGAAGAACGTTGGTGGAAAGTATATACTCATGAATGCTCCCCATTCACTCCGGAAGGGATGATCACATCCGATGGCTATAGGAAAAACGCCAACTACAAAGAACTTATAAGACCCTGTACCTGAAAATGACCCGACATATATGGAAGGAATTATGAAGCAAACAACGCCGGTAATATTCAAGACGATCAAGGACTTGAGAAGAACCCTACTCATGAACCATCAGCCTGTAATGTTAGAAGATTTGAGATGATAAAGTACTCATTCGAAGCTGATGAAGAGTATGTTGTCGTTAAGGAGCTCGAGTACATCAACTATTCAAGAACCAACATAGAAGCGTGTCATGCTTATCAATAACTTTTTTGAAAATTGGATGATGTATGGCTCGTGGCAAGGGCAAGGGATGAATAAGACATAAGCTGAAAAGAAAAAGTCTAACTTAAAGACTAGCTGAAACAAAAGTGCTTCCCGGGAGACAACCCGGTCGTTTAGTAATTTTAATTGTTTGCTGAGTCTGTCTTCCCAGACATTCCATACGGCGTATCGAACCCCTATGGATACGGCGTATGGACATGTCTGACGTTATCAGTCCTTTATTTTTAGTATTTAAATACGAAACACATTAAACAATATTTCTTATACAGGCATTCATGACGACGTATCCTTGGGTTTGGGAGTCATAAGTTACAATCGATTTAGGCTTAGCGTCTTCCCTGTCTCACTCTCAGGTGCCACAAGTGAATGGTTTGCAAAGGAATGCATTGGCACGGTTACTACATGGGAAGATTTAGTAGAAAAAATCGTTCAAAAGTTCTACCAACTTTCTTATGACAATGAATAAATGGAAGCTGATGAAGATGATAACCCTGACGAAATGAATGATGCTCCTGAAATCTTTAAGATTGAAAGGCAACTTATTTGACTTTGAGACACCCTTGTGCAAAGCATTCAATGAATTCAACTACCTTCTTAAGATTGACACGGATCTGTTTACTTTTGATATCCAAGATCTCAAAACTTATGACGAATACGAATACGAGTTGAATAATGATATGGCATGGGGTCTCGATGAACAATGGTCGGATAATGAGGTACCGTACTAGCTGTGTGATCATATATGCGAACCGTATCGTTTCAAAAATGGGAAGACCAAATGGCCCACATGTAGTTCGGATATCGATAGATTATGCAACAAAGGGGAACTACCTAGGATGGTTAGAGTTAGTTGCATAACCTATTTTCGGGATCACGAATGGTATGATAATTTGATCAATGGAAGTTTAAAGGAGGAAACCTTGATACATAAGGCAATACTTGAAGAGTCATGGGGAGATGCGACTCTTGGCGTAATGAAATTTTGCGCATGGTTAAAGAATAGTTTTAAGGACTTCCACAAGCTAGAATATGATATATTGGTAAAATTGGAAGAACGTTGGTGGAAAGTATATACTCATGAATGCTCCCCATTCACTCGGTTGGATGATCACATCCGAGGGCCATATGAAAATGCCAAACCTACAAGAACTTATGACCCTTACCTGATATTAACCGAATATATAGAAGGAATTATGAAGCAAACAACGCCGATAATATTCAAGACGATCAAGGACTTGAGAAGAACCATACTCATGAACCATCAGCCTGTAATGTTAGAAGATTCGAAATGATAAAGTACTCATTCGAAGCTGATGAAGAGTATGTTGCCGTTAAGGAGCTCAAGTACATTAACCATTCAAGAACCAACATAGAAGCGTGTCATGCTTATCAAGAACTTTTTTGAAAAATGGATAATGAATGGCTCATGGAAAGGGCAAGGGATGAATAAGACATAAGCTGAAAAGAAAAAGTCTAACTTAAAGACTAGCTGAAACAAAAGTGCTTCCCGGGAGACAACCCGGTCGTTTATAATTTTTAATTGTTTGCTGAGTCTGTCTTCCCAGACATTCCATACGACGTATCGAACCCCCTATGGATACGGTGTATGGACCTGTCTGGACGTTACCAGTCCTTTATTTTTTGTATTTAAATTCCAACACTTTAAACAATATTTTTATACAGGCATCAATACGACTTATCCTTGGGTTTGGGATACGGCGTATTGACTCCCTGTATAGTATGTGTGTGTTTATTTTTCCTCATTGTACCATTGTAAAAACCAAGATAGAATTGCACGTTTTGTCTTCTAACCTTTTATACAGGACCTTGCTGAAAAAGAAATCGACTAATTGGTGAAGGTGTATTCTGAAAAAGACGTGTGTTGAACTCATACGGGCATTCTGACGCCTCTTCAGCACACTTTTGCTCAAGAACTCAAATTGGAGAATCATCCCGAGTAAAATATCAGAGGAGTTCCTCGTTCTAATTCTATTTCCCATTTTCTTTAATTGTTTTATCTATACAACGAGGACGTTGTATAACTTAAGTGGAGGGATGGAGAATTAGAACGCCTACTTGTCCTTCTTTTAACAAAATATGCAATATGCTTAAAATTATGCCAAATTTAAAAAAAAATTAGCATACTTTTGTAAAAATTACTAGTTACATTACCTCGCACACAAATAACCCTTAATTACAATTATGAGAATTAAGCCTATTCCGTTTCTAAACGTTTACCAAAAATTACACAAAAATTATGAGTGTGCCGGTGATGTAGTGGACGTTAGAACTTGGCTTGGTATATCACTCGAGACCATAATAATGAGTACTATGGATTTAGATGGAGTAACTTGTTTAACTGGTTAATATCTAGGAATAAACCAAAAAGCCTATATGTTGTAATATTAACTAACTACACTGGTTAGTTAACCCCCGTAAAACCCTTTGAGCCATTCCTGTCTTTTTCCACACCAATTATCTGTTTCATTACACCTTTACACCTTAGCCTACCCTGTAGATTAAGTCTATTTAATCAAAGTTGCTAGTTGCTTATGTGTAAAGTTTTGTAGTTCCTGTGTCAAAGTGAGATTTTCTATCTCTGGTATGGTCGGGAAATTTTATAATGCAATGGGAATGTAGAAGTATGTAGCTCGTTCTACTCTCGCGATTATGTTTCATGCTCGAAGGAAAAGTTAAAGAAAAAATTATCCAGATGAATTATGATGGTGAAGACAGTGATATTACACTGAGATTCGTAGTGCATTGTTAAAAAAATGGACAAATAGAAAATTGCAAAAAAAAGAGAAGGAAGGAAGATAGTCAGTTCGTTGAACTTAAACCAATAAATCATTTGAAGGATCGATTATTCATTGATATGCATAAATCAACGATGTATAGTTTTGTATAAAAGTGGTCAATATCACCACTTGTCTTGTAAAAGTATGTATAAGTATGGATGATTGGGAAGTTGACTGTTATAGGAACGCCAACTTAGGTTATGTTTGTCATTCTATGATCGCGACATTTGTGTATATATTTCTGAGTCTTTATCATGAAACGGTCAAGAAAGTTTCTAGCAACTATATACCTTATTTGTTCAGGCTTAATCTATTTGTTTTGTGAATTTTATTTAACAACAATTTATTTCCCTTTCCTAACAATTTACCTTAGGTTTTAAGCGAATGAGGATGCGATCGAATCATGCATGTCTATTCCGTCGTTACGGCCATGTATGCGTGATTTAGCCACCTTGTTGGTTTATTACTTTTGGTGAAAGTTAGAAGATCCATACCCTATATTACTCTTTATCCTAAGCCTTTGGTTTTACTCAAGGCAATCTTATATGTCTATTCCATCGTTACGACCATGTATATATGTTTTGCACCCTTACTAGTTTACGACTTTGGTAAAGACTACAAATCATATTCTTTAGCTTATTCGAGATCGAGAATGAGCAGTCACATATGTCTATCCCGTCGTTACGGGTGTGTATGTGTCGTCTTTTTTGCCCCTCTAGAATATTGGTATCGATAGAGATTAAAAATGAGTAATCTAACCCATTAAGCCTTTTTAACCTAATTTACCCTTTTGAACTTGTTACTCCTTAGCTCTAGTGGTGGAGATGTGTATCCTTGCCAAGCATATGATAGAAAACTAATCACGATCGAGCAATTGAGCGTACCTATTAAATGATACACCCTAGATTAGTTGAGTGATCTGAGTGTTTCCATTTCCCATATTTCGTGAGGGGCTTGGTTTTGTACAGGTGATTAAAATAAAAGAATGCTTAAAGGAAAAATCCTTAACTCCGATTGGGATACATTTTCAATAAATTACTAAATTCCACTTGAAGACAAGTAGGATTCAAGTGGAGGGATATTTGATGACATCAAATAACGTTTATAGCATCATTTATCCCAAGTAAATTACCTACTTTTATATAATTATTGCAAGAATTATTACTTAATTGCTTAAAGTTGTTAATTGCAGTAATTATGGAGTACATTGTGAAGACAAGCTAAAAGGTGCACATTTTGGAGCCTAAACGAAGATATTTGAAGATTGCTTATTTCTGACTACATATGCCGTATCCAGCAAAGAAGATACGGCGTATCAGCGCTTGGACTTCACAAGAAAACGCGTATGTTCAAGACCGAATACGCCGTATCCTGCTGAATACATACGTCGTATCCAGCTGTTCAACAATCAAAGATCCTGTAGTAAATTTGATTGACGACAGTTATTACTAATTGATTGTGAATGTAGCGCGCACTCTAAAGAATTCACCCAATACGCCGTATTGACCTTACTCAATACGGCGTATCCACTCATTTTCAGAGACTATAAATAGAAGACTCAAAAACGAGTTTTCAGTGTGCAAAATCATATTCTCTATGCCATAAACTCAAAGGTCGATTTTCTGAAGAGACAAAGAGCAGCCAAGGTCAAACATCAATCATAATTCCATATAAGACACCGTGTAATTCCTATAATCTTGTAATCATTCAATTTTTGGTATCGTTCATTTAACTCGGTTAGTTTACCTTGGTTGTTTGATTATACTTCTATCATTACAATGGTTATGGGCTAATACCCTTAGGTATTATCCATTTTAATGAAGATTCAATATTTGGTTTTTTTAATCTCGATTGCACAATTTATCGTTGATTGTTTAATTATGTTTATCATTTTATACTTGTTTATGTGCTTTAATATGTGAACCATCATTCAACTGAGTCTAGTAAGACTAACCAAGTAATCTAGATTGTGGAGGCTCTCCATCTCGTTTTTTTATGACTAGACCAATATGATCACAAATAATGTCCTATCTTTGCCTTTAGATCTATAAGCTTAGTTGGACTGGCAGGTGACCCTTTGAACCAACAAGTACGTTCTTAATCAATTGGTAAAGCATTGGATCCCGTTCCTAGTATGCCAGCTACTGCCAGACTGTTATTCATTGGATCCACCAACCAGCTGCTGCCACGTCAGCATTCTAGAACCCTCGAAACCCGAACCTCGTACTCTCAACCTCGTACCTGCAATAATGAACAGTACCTCGTTCCCAATAATTATATGGCCACGTGTCACCAGCGCCGTCACCGAAGCCACCACCAGTCAATGGTGATCAACGTCGGTCAACCATCGCCGGACCACCGGTCAACGGTGGCCATCGGTGGAGGTCAACAACGGTTAACGGTGGCGGACCACCGTTGACCACCGGTTAACCATATTGTGTCAACGGTGCGTTGATCGCCATTGTGATACAGGAGATCATGGCCGGGTCAGGTGGGGTCATGGGTGGGTCGTGGGTCAGGTCGCACACTTGGCTGCTGAAGTGGCACACGTGGCAGTTGAAAGTGGATGCCTGACGCTTGTGGAGTAGAGGGGGATTATAACCCTCCTGCAGATCGAACCTCGACCCTCTTGGGTTAGAAGCCAACGACTCTAGTCGATGGCCTTAGAGCATGGTTCTAATTATTATAGCCAGATTTATTATATACCTTAAATTATATGACCAGTTTATTATTTACTAAAAGGTTCACAACGGACAAAAAGGTTAAATCCTCTTTAATCGAGGATGACGAACATCACCTTTATTTAAGACTTTTAATAATATTATTAAGTTCTTATCTCAGTTTTATCTATCTAATGAAATAAGTGTTAAATCGGGGGGATTTAAAAATAATTGATTTTCGAACTTTTAATGGAACTTTTTCTTGTTCTGGTTTGATTGTGAGGGTTCATAATGTTAAAAGGGGATTTAATTATTATATTAATGGTGATTTTTATTTCCTTTTAAGGACAATTT
The DNA here is from genome assembly GCA_026074375.1 of Tanacetum coccineum. NCBI lineage: Eukaryota > Viridiplantae > Streptophyta > Magnoliopsida > Asterales > Asteraceae > Tanacetum > Tanacetum coccineum. The sequence continues at coordinate 32,124 of BQNB010052073.1, forward strand.
TTTAAAAATTTTTGGTTTTTTTTTATATTATATATATACTAATAAAAGAAAAATCTTTTTGTATTTTTTTTATATGAAAATAAACAAAATAACATTTTCGGAAGGATCTTCAAACACAAATTGTCAAACGGCTCAACAATCGAAAATAATCCTCCCTGGTAGCGGCGGCAAAAATTGATTGAATCCCTTTACTATATATAAATATAAATAAATATATAAATATATAATAATGAGAATAAAAAAAATCTCAAATTAGTAAACCGGAAGTATGATTCCAGGGTCGTTATCCCCAACGAGGAATGCAATTGAAAGTCGAGATTCGTTTTGATAATCGATGCTTGAATGGAACAAGATTTAGATTGGTTTTCTAAAACTACGGGAAAATTAAGGCAAACAATTAAAAACAATTAAGGCAAAACTAATTTAACCTAAAAACGCAAAACGGGGATCCTAAAAACGCGATCTAAAAACCCTAAATTATCAAAATTAAGTTCTAAAATGATCTTTTTAGCTTTTATAAGTCCTAATTAACTAAAAGATAAGAACTAAGAAAACTAGACCAAAAACGAAAGAAATTAGGGCTCAAAAACACTAAAAACATGAACGGGATTCAATCCCGTTCTTTAAAAAATCAAAATTTGCAATTTTAACTCTTCGAAATCAAATCTAATTTTCCTAAGTCCTAAATGTTAAATGAAAATTTTCTAAAAAAGAATTATATTATTTTTTTACTTTTTTATAATTTTTTATGAATTAAAAACGATTTTAATGAAATTAAATGTTTAAAAATACTAAACTATTTAATAAAAATCTAGAAAAATTAGCAAAAGTAGCTTGAACAATGAATAATCTAATAAAAAAAAGCTGGGAAAAACTGCTTACAAATAAGCTATGAAATAAGCTAAAAACGGCTTATAAGCCAAAAGAGCCAAAATGTGTATATGAGATTGATTTTGCAAAGTTAAACCGAAAAAGACCCAAGGGCGAGTGGTAGTGTGTATTGTGTATAAAATGTTTGGTTGAATTGGGTTAGAGGTCTCGGGTTCGAGTCCTGCTCACCCTTGGCTTCCCCCAATTCCCAAATGTTTTTTACTTACCATTTTTTACATCTTTTTAAAAGACTAAAAAAAGCACTTTTTACAAAAATTACAAAAATACTTTTTTTATAAATCACAAATAAGCCCTAAAATAAGCTGTAAAGAGTGACAGAATAAGCTAAACTTCCCTAAGTCTAAATTGGCTAACTGTTAAGCTAATTAAGCACTAAAAAGCATACCACAAAGAGAAATAAGCTAAGGCAGATGATAAGCTATATCTAAAAAGCACTTAAGAACAAAAATAAGCAACTACAATAAGCTATAATGATGGAATAATCAAAAAGCTATAATACTTGGAAATTTTAAGCTAAAGGGCAAATAAGCTAAAATAAGCTCTAAACTGAAGGAATTAAGCTAAAATGGGCTTAAACTATCCTAATAAGCTATACTAAACCTAGAATAAGTAAATGCAATAAGCTAATAAGCCTAAATAAGCAAATTAGATTTTTGGCCAAAAATCTAATTAGCAAAAAGCCTAAGGGGGGCTTTTCTAGCTTATTTTTAAGCTAGTAAAAGGATCCTTATGGCTTAGAAAAAGCAGTTTGAAATTCAAATGAGCACTTAAAAAGCTTCATGAAAAGGCTATCTCACACAGATACAACACTTAGACAAATTTTCTTAAACTTTTGCAATCTTAACAAATCACCACTTTTGGGCTTAAAAATAAGCAAACAAACAGAGCCTTATGAACTTATAACCTACAAACAGATTGAGATTTGACCCCAAAGAGCTTATATCAACAATTAAAAAGCATTTTGAAACTCACAATAAGCCATAGCAAGCAAATGAAAAAGCAATTTCTCCTTTTGCAACACTTAGCAAATTTTTTGACAGATTTGGTAAAACACAAACCAAACAATGCAGGCTTAAGGAACTTTGTTTTAACACTCAAACAAACACAAAAACATCATAAAAACACAAGAGTTATAGGTCTAATCAAATAAGCTTATATAATAAGCTATATGTTCTCAGATTGAAACAACTACTTATATAACCTATGATTTAGAGATTTAACACTTAAAATTTAAAACAAACTGAATTTTATAACTAATATTATTTAATCAAAGTTGACTCAAAAGCACAAAGCAGGTTTTGACCCATTTTCACCCATAAAACCTACTGACCTAAACACCCCTTTAAACACTTAAAATGCCTTTTCTACTTGAAAATTTAATTTTTTTATGAACAAACCCTTAAGACCAGATATCTAACAAGCATAATAAACAATATTAAGCATATTTCAATAACAAAAAAGCACTTAAATAAGCTAAAACAGATTATGCAATTTAATAAGCTATTTAAGACAGTTTATAAGAAAACTTAAACAAATGATCTCTAAACTATAAAACAAGCATAATAAGCAATAAACATCATAAGAAAACATAAATAAGCAAATATAAGCAGAAATAAGCAATGAAGCTTATAAATAAGCTAATCTAGAAAAAACAAGAAACTTACAAAGCCCTTGCTCAAAACAGGGCAATCAAGCTTAATAAATAACTAATCTACAAGCTCTAGCTTGTAAAAAGACAAGCTAGTATTATCCATAAGCCCATCCAAATCCGGTTTATCATCCAAATAAGCGATGGTGTTTTTGTGGGAGATTTCTTTTTATGTTTTTTATTTTGTTAAAATTTCTTAAGTACTCTATATTTATAAATGAAAAAGATTTAACAATATGCTTAAATAAGATCTTTTAAAAGGCTTATGCAAGATTCTTGATAGCTTTTAAACACAAATAAGTAAAACAGTTTTTTTAAACAAGAACTATGAAATTTGCATAAATTCAAAAACGAAACATTCAATATTTAAAGGATTACAATAAAACTTAACTCGGTGAAAAACTATAAACTAACAACAACTGCCCAAAGGCATATAATGAGCTCAATTATACTAAGCCAAAGAAGATTCTAGGACTTGTGATTTCTTTGTGAGAGCTCTTGCAGGTGTGTTTGTTGTGTGAGAGGGATCCAAGAGTCATCATAGCCATCCAAAATGAGTAGTGCCTAAGTCTTATGATCTTAGCCATTGATCTCTTGTCTTGTTCCTTAGACGAATATGGATGCTAAGGATTGCCAAGGTGGATTTTGGTGAGTGCTTCACGCAATTTTTGAAAGTTTGGAAAGATGGCAAGAATGGTCCCTGAGAGTGTGTATAACTCTTGCATTCATAGTCCTTGAGTGGTGCATCTTTGGTCCTTGAAGTTATAGTGATGTTTGCACCGTTAGTCCTTAGAGGACTAACGGTGTAAAGGTTAAGGGAATGGGTGGACAGGTTGTTAAGTGGGGTTAAGTGGTTATGGTTTGGGCTAGTTGTTGGGCCGGCTATAATAAAAATGGACTTGGGCTTTTTTTTATAAGGTTTAAGGTTTATAAAGATTTAGTATATAAGTGGGCTGACCCGGGCCCACTAGGTGGGTACGGGTGGGCCCACTTTTGACAATTTAGGTTTTTGGGTTCGGTTTTCGATGCTTTTTCCAATGCCACTTCCCGGGGTTGACTTTGACTTTGACTTTTTTGTTGACTTTGACTTTGTCTTTTTGACTTCTCACGGTCTTTCCGTTCTCGTGCTCGGTTTTGTCGTTTTGGCTTCGATTTTGTCCTTTTCTTGGATATCCGTTACCTGCATAATACAAATGCAAAACATACAAATACAATGTATTTTTGGTACGTTTTTTGTCATTTAAGTCCGTTTTTAGTGGTCAAAGGTATGTGTAATTAAACACATACCAATGACAAAACAATATTAATTTACGAGATAAAATATAAGAGTTAGAAAAATCAAACCACAACACAAGGATTTATAGTGGTTCGGTAACAAAGCTCTTCTTCGCCCTACTCCACTCCTCAAGTACCCAACTCGAGAGTTCTCTTCACTATGTCAACAAGATTCATTTAGGCGGAGAAAACCGTATAAAATTAGCTTACACCAATTTCTGACACTAAGCCAAATGTTGAGTTCTAATCTTAGCTTCAACCAATCTACCACACACTAGTACTTTAAGGCCTAAAATTCTAACCACTCTTCACAAGTATTTACTTCCCTAGTTACTTACACGATCTACTCTATCCAACTATTACACAAAAATATAGGAGATGAATAATTACAACATATACAATAATCAAGCAAAACTACAATACTTCGTATCTTGTTAATCACGAGTATTATTCTTTTGCACTTGAAGAGGTAAGCTTGAATCAATTGGAAATAAATGCTTATGACTGAATGATCAAAGGTTTTTAGAAGATGTAGAAAATGTATAAACGAATTTGGGACAGAACGAAAATGTGTGCAAGAGGTGAAAAAATTTGTGGAACAATCCACTATTTATAGACAAAGTTGAAAGCCGAAAAACACAGCCGGCCCCCTTAATTCCTTGCCGGCCCCCTTATCAATCAGGGGGCCGCTCATACCTATCAGGGGGCCGCCCCCTGTAGGTCGCTCCCCCTTTTTTGTCTTTTTTTGAGGAGGTATTTTGTGGGGCATTTCTAGCCGGTTTTAGGGGGGAAATTTGAATTCAAATATTTATTTTGAATTAAATATTTTCTTAAAAATGAAAAATGTTTTGTCTAAACTTTATAAAAAGTTTGTAACATTTTATAAAAATGTAAGGTTTGAGAAAAATTAAATACCTTTGATCATTAAATAAATTAAGCATTTATTTATTCATGCCTTAAGTGATTAATTGTCGAAATGAAAATTTACGACTAATAACTTGTTTACGTTTAATGTTATATTTAACGTTTTTACATTTTGTGATTATCAAAACGTAGAGAGGTTGAAAAATAGAAATAACGTTTTTAGACATTATTTGTATTAACATATTCTTTATATTTCATAGCATGCTAAAGACCAATTTAAAGGTCTTGATTTTACATTAGTTCAGTAGCATATTGTGTTGAAATCATTGTTCTTTTATATTTCATGTCATTGTAAAGGCCTAGTTATGTTTTTTTCTAGATTGGTTCAATATAGTCTTGAGCCCATTAT
>BQNB010052074.1:2243-39271 GCA_026074375.1 Tanacetum coccineum
GAATTTTCTAAGATTAAAAACTAATTAAAACTAATTAAATATAAAAAGTCAGAAAATATAACTATAAAAAATCTGAAAAAATCAAATTAAATAAAGAAAAAGTTGAGAAATCTAAAAATATAAAAAGCCCTAAAAGTTACTGTAGCAAATTATATTAATTAAACTAATTAAAAACTAACCCTAAAATTAATTTAAATTAATTAAATTAACCTAACTAATGTTAACCTAAGGGACTAACAGTGAAAAGGACACAAGGACAAACGGGGTAACAGGCTAACTAACCACAGGGACTAACTATGTTAACTAGAAACTTCAAAATTACACAAATGGTCCCTGAGAATGACCCCGATTACAACCTAAGTCCTAAGTGCTTATTTTACAAAACTTAAAAAAGCAAAGTTATAAAGCAGCTTAATGGCAACATTTTTAATAAAAGCAACTAGAGCTAAAAGTCATTAAATAAGCCAGAAAGATAAGCTGAATTGGACAGAAGCTTAATAAGCCTTATTTGGCTTTTTTGCTTTTTCTTTTTGGCTTAAAGACACAAAATAAGTTGGAAATTAAAAAGAAGTATAAAATTAAGCTAGGTGTACTATGGTAAGCTAAGAACTAGCAGAATTAAGCCCTAAATTAAGCTAACAATGAAATAAGCTATGGGACAGTTTTTAATGTAAAACAGAAAAAGGGGCTATTTGCAGCCTAAATAAGCTAACCTAGAGAAGGAATTAAGCTGAGCTACTTTGGGGGCTTAAAGGGCTACTTATAGGCTACAATAAAAACTAAAAGAAACTAGTGGCTTAATACAAAATAAGCAAGTTAAAGGGTGCTGAATATTGGTTTCAGCACCAGGGGAAAAACAGGCAGTGGCTAGGGGCTTTTTGGGCTTATGAAAAATAAGCACAAGAGTGCTTTTTACCCCAAACCAAGTCCAAACAGATTTAGAGTGGTGGTCAATGAGCTTATTTCCAAAATAAGAGGGCTTAAGGATCACTGGATCCTGCTGATTTTTAAGCTCAAAGGTCAAGGTTTTCAAAAAAATGCATAGGCCACACTTTGACTTAATTTGTCAAAGTAAAGAGGGCAGAACCAAAGGACTTGGTAAATGTGGCTAGAAACAACACAATAAGCACACAAAGAGTGTGCTTAAGCTGCATAAGCAGCTTAAGCCTTTAAGCTCAAATTGGCTTATTCAAATTTTGACAAAAAACCAAAAGGACTTAAAAACTTATTTTAGAACTAAAAGAGGTGATGTAAGTGGCTAGATTAACCCACACACACTCAGCCTAAAATGGCTGAGTGCTTGTGACCCATTCCATACCCCAAACGACCCATTTTTCAGCTTAGCCAAACACCCCCTTAAATTAGTCAAAAAGTGAAGCCGTTTTTACTTGATTTTACTTAAAAAATAATTAAGGTAGATTGATGTTAGTGACAGTAGGGTTCAAAAGAAACAAGGTAACACAAATTTGCTAGATTAATAAGGGATTTAAGAGCCGAATTTTATTGAAAATAACAAGAAACTCAACTTCAACTCCAAAACTTGAATTAGAATTTTAAAAACAGTACAATATACTTGAAAAGAAAGCTGGAATTCGAAATTACAAGCTGATTAAGATTTAAATAAAAATAAGCTAAGAAAAAACTAATATGTTTCGGCATTGTGTTTTCTTGCTTTTATAGAAGTCCTTTGGCTTGCTTCTTCTTCTTGCTGTGTTTCTTGTGTGTGTGAAGCCTCAGCAACAAATCCTAGCCCTTAGATTAGAGTTGTGTTTCTTTTTGATCACAATCCCGCCATTGATGTTGCTCGGGCTTGGTGAGATTGCCAACATGGCATTTTAAACAGGGAAATGGGTGTGGGTTTAGGATTGGACTGGGTAAAGGAAGGGTTGGGTAAAAGATGGGGTGGTAACATGTGATGGTGTGAGTTTTGAGGTGGTGGCGGGAAACGAGTTGAGGGGTGAACCGGGATTGGGTGCAGGTTTTTAAAAGTTTCAAATGCACAAGAAGAACCCTTCACCTTTCCATCTTATTCATTTCTTTTGTTTCTTTTATTTTTAGTTATAAACTAGTTTAAGAGTAGTCACAAACACCCCTTGTGTTTTATTAAAACTAAGATAAAGAAGGATTAGGCTATTGGCAGTTTTAGCCCTTGCCATTTAAAAAGGGAAAACAGTTTTGTACATATGCAATTTCAGTCCCTCTAATTGTTTAAACCATTTTTCTTTTATAAAACCATTTTTAAAAATGACAATTTAAGTCCCTAAGGTTTATAAAAAGGTATTTTGGGCTTTTGTTGGGCTTGGGTTATGTATTGGGCCCAACTGGGTGTGCTTGGGCCCAATAAGGTTTAGGCTTATGTTATTGGGCTTTTTAAGGCCCAATAAGGTTTGGGTGGGTTTTGTGTGTACAATGGCTGAGATTGGCTTGTTCAAGGGCTAGGATCGGGCCTTCAAAGTCTTCATAGTCTCTGTCAATTGCACACAAATGGGCTGTTGTCATTGATTGAGGCGCACATTTGGGTCTTCTCAGTCTTCTTAATATACTATTGGGCTTTCCCGGCCCATCAGATGGGTTGAGATTGCATCCAATAGTATTCTTCAATTACGGCTCCGGTTTTGACTGTTAATTTGTTGAGTTGACTTTTGACTTTGACTTTTCTGGTCTTTGGCTTTGATTTGGCTTTGTCCTTCACAGCTTTTCCATTCCGAGTCCAGTTTTGTCGTTTTGGCTTCGTTTTTCGTCCTTTTCTTGGTTATCCGTTCCTGCACAATACATTTAGCAAAACAAGCGTATCTTTGGCATTTTAAGTCCGTTTTTGGTTATTTCAGCTCGTTTTTAAAGGTAAAAGGTATGTGTATTTAAGCACATACCAAAAGACAAAGCTTGCAAAAACTTGAATTGTTGCACTTTTTTAGACAAATAAGCTAAAGAATCAAATAAGCTAAAGGCATTAGAGAAAGCTAGTACATGGAATGTATATATCCTCTCAGGTGAAGCAATTGCCAAGTTCCCGCAAGAACCACTGGTAGCTAGAGGAGAAGTAAGTTTCTGCTTATTACACCTTCTTTCAAAATGTATAAATATATTTATGCTACTACCCGTGTTTCCTGTCATATTTTCCAACCATCTCCACTTAATAGTAAGCTCATATATTAAAATTAAGCTGAATAATGTGAGCCCATAAATAGGTCATAAGCGCAAATATAAAGCTTAAACAAACACCCTTTAAAGTTGTTTATGCGAACCATGTATGCATATAATTGGGTAAAAATAGACTTTCTTAGTCTAAGTACGGAATTCCCTCAACGACGCTAACTTTTTTCACTCGAAAGCTGATGTTAAATTCAGTCCATATGATAGACACCGCACAGAATCGACTTATTTGCGTAGGAATGGATCAACTTGCCTTATGTATGATATCTTAGAGGTCAAACATGGATAAAACTGGCTTGAAAAATAATGGGTCAAAAGTCACATAAATGATTTTAATGCTAAATTTCGTCATAACTAATTCAGTATAACTGCATTATTGTTAGTGTATTATAGTTTTTGTGATCAGAATTGAACCATTAATTATTGAAGTCCTAAATCGTTTAGAAACTGTCAAGTTGTAAGGATAATTGTTTAATGCATAAATTGTTTGATTTTTATATTACGTTTGTGTATGCGAAACGTAAATAAAATGTAAATAAAACGTAAATAATTACTCGAAGTTTATAAATTTGAGAATTGTTGCAAACTCAATGTTTGACTAAAATGTTCAATTTTTAATATGTTTTGACAGGGTATTGACGGGATATGGATGTAAGTTTCTGAAATCCGAGGCAAAAAGGGGGCTAAGCAACTGAGGTGTGAGCCGTTTTATCTTAAATGCTAATTACTTATATCTATTCATTGGATCACATAAGTGAACAATATGAACAACAAATAAGTGACTGATGAGATGTCATTTTATACACTTTTTTGAGGCCATTTAACCCCGTAAATCATGCAAATATGCCCAGATTATGTGCTTATTTGTTTTTAGTTTTTTAGCACTTGAATGGCATTTGGAGGAAATATACGTGATTTGGGCTCATTTGGAGAAGAAACAAACAAGATTACGAATCCTACACAAAAAAAATCATTGAAGAATTGTACATACAGAGCGTGAGACGGCGTCACCATCATAAAGCGACGGCATCAGATGATTCATCATGATAGCGTCAGATCCAGCGACGGAGTCAAGACTTGGCCGACTTAAAGAGGATCTAGAATCATCCACGTGGCAAAGGCGTCAAGACTTCAAAGCGACGCCGTCGCGTCATTTTCACTATATATATAAAACCAATTTTAGGGTTTTAAGTGTGTAACTTTGTATAACTTTTCAGAGGCGAACCCTAGTCATTCTAGCAGCTTTTTAGGTCGTTTTAGGGCCTTAAAACCCTATTGTAACTACCTTCAATCCATATTTTATCAAGTAAGATTTTTTATCATTAATCATTCAATATGTCTATGTGTTGTTGTAGCGATGACTTGTGAAGCGGGGTTCTTATCTATTTGTGTCTTGCTTTCTTTATAACATGATTAGTAGGCTAAATCCATCTTTTACTTATGATTTGACAATGAAAAATTAGGTTGTAGACTCCTTTTTTATGTTGCTTCTTGTTGATGGAATCTCCGGCGACGCCGTTAACGCTCTAGAATACTAGCCATAAGATATTCAATATGGCATAGACGTCAGGAAACGGATTCAGTCGTGTAGAAAGAAATCACTTCGCGGTAACACACGTCATTCATACTCTCTTATTGGTTGATGGACATCATAATAACGTCTATGTCATTATAGCTTTATTTATCCCATGTAATTGCCCATTTTTGTTTATGAATTATTGCAAAAGATATGTTACTTAATTGTTTATATTTTGAGAATTGCCTAGTTAATTATGGAGTACTTGGTGAAATATTAGCAATGGAGCGCATTCTAAACAGCTTAACACTCGAAGATATTTTGAAGATTAATGGATTCTCGAATACCAATAAGTTGTTGTATCCATCAAGAAGATACGGCGTATCCGTGCCTGCACTCACCAAAGACAACAAAGGAAAGAAGATCAATACGCCGTATCCAGAAGACCAATACGCTGTATTAGAAATATAGTATGTGAAGATTCTAGAAGATATCAAACGTGGTCCCTGCTCCAAGAAACTCCAATACGCCGTATCCAATCCATTGGATACGCCGTATCGAACTGACTTCCAGACAGTATAAATAGAAAACTCAAACACGAGTTTTAATTGTGCTAAATCATATTCTCGATACCTAAACCACAAAAGTCGATTTTCAGAGGAGAAAAAGAGCAGAATAGGTCTTGCAACGCATTCCAATCCATAGAAGACAACGTGTAATTTTTTATATTTTTGTAATCGTTCAGTTTTTTGTATCATTCGTTAACTCGGTTAGTTTACCTTGGATAAACAATTACTCTTGTATATTGATGATGTTTGAAGGATAATACCTCTCGGGTATTTGCCATTTTTTATGAAGATTGAATGTTTGTTTTTGTATATATATTGTTTGCTTAATTAGATCGATGTATGCTTGTTTATGTTTATCAATATACTTGTTTACATGCTTTTGTATGCGACCTAATCATTTCAACTGGGGATCTATGATGATACGACCAAGTATATCTAGATGAGGGATAACTCTTTATTTAAGTGATTATACCAAAATTCTAGGTATCATAGGATCACAAATATTGTCCTTCTAAAATCATGCTAAGGATACGCTTCTGGCTTAACTAGTTAACGGAAATTGCCTTTGGTTTATTGAACATGTTGACTAGTAGGTGAATCTAGATAATTCAACAAATAATGTTCTGATTCCATTGGATAGTTAGACAAGTGGACTACTAGAGTATAAATTGCCATTAAGCAGTAAGTGGGTAAAGTCTCTATGAGCTAGGGTTTAACAAGATCACCATTGCTTTAATCCCTAAGATAGATTATAATCAGGTAATAAGGATGTTTTATGCAGATGCTTTAATTGTGACAGAATTCTATGTGTCTAGGTCTTTTGGATGAAGTTCCGACTCTAAGTCTAAGAATGATAATGCTATTCAAGATAAGAATCATTGCACTGAATAAACAAACCAACCTTCTAATCGGATTAATGATGGCTAATACAGTTTTCTATCATAAGGCTCAACCGCTCTTTTTTATCTTCTGGTTAAATTTGTTGTGTGGGTTAAAGAGTCTTGAATTGATTGTAGTCACCAACCCAAACACTGTGCAGTAGTCTTCAGGCGAACCCCTTTTTACCTGTTTGATTAGGAGTAGAACTAACCATAGGATTAGCATAGGTTTGACTTGAGATTAGAATTAACTTAGATTAATAACCTAAGATTTAATTAAATTAAGAGATTTAACATCGTTCAAGTGTTCGACCTTAACTTACCACGAAACTACCACTGATCGGGTACAATGCACGTTAAAGGGTTGTTTTGGTTTAGTCAACAAATATAAATTAAATTGAATCATTTAAAAATATGCACCACACAACGACACTTCACTTGTGCAATTGCAATTACAAAAATATTAAATAGATTGGAGGGTTTCTTGTAATTTGTTCATGACTAGGTGATAATACTTACACAGATCATCAAAGTGTGACAAAGAAACAGATCTTGGAGATAGCAATCTGATGGTTAGTGCTTATTGATTAGATTAATGCAAATTTCTATTCATAAAGTTATCATACGTATATCGATTCTAAATTAGTTAATCAACCAACCTCTCAAACCATTAATTTACTCACTTTCTGGAAAAATATAAAAATACAAAAAGAATCTTCTCTCAACCCCTTAGAATTCTGCTAGACTGTGTTTGAGCCTTCCCAACCTAATTTCTGTAGAGATCGATAAGCACGAGTCTTGCCTTACTACACTACAATGGTTAGGTACTCTGCCTAGGGGATTGTAAAGCTTCATGTGAAGTCTTCACAACCTCCACATCAGTGACCTTTATTAAACAATCCATGTTGATCAATTTCGGGTGCTCATAATAATAGACATAGCCAAAGTACAAAGGAGCGTGCATGTCCCCCATAGGGCTATATGATTTCTTATGTGAATAAAGGGTGCACAATCAAATATTAATGCATATACAAAAGATACCCGTTGTTCCTGTATGAATGTTGTTTTTTATTATTTGATAACAGAACTTTGAATCCAGGATGCGAAACTAACAAAACCTAGAGTTTTACTAAACATCATGTGTATAATAGTATATCTATTCTTTAATATACAATAGCTACACTCATGTGTTTGTGTGCGGTCGTCGTAGGACTTCTACATGAGAAGTTTTATAACTCCCTATGCAATGCACCTAATCATTGTAGTGTAGTATGAGCAAGACTCGGGGTTGTTTATCGTTCACTCGAGGAATAGGTTGGGAAGGCTTGATCACGGCTTCTATCTAACAGGAATTTTATAAAGGTTGAGAGAAGATTCTTTTTGTATTTTTTATTTTATGGAAAGCAATAGTAAATATATGTTTTGAGAGATTGTTGGTTTTGCTAAATAAACTAAAATATATAATTCTAATAGCTAGTTGGTGATAACAATAAGATAAAAGATTGTGTCTATTTAATCATGTATTACTCCCTAGATTGCTTCTCCTAGTGTTGTTGCCTTGTCACCCTTGTGATGATCTGTGTAACTATTTCCTAAAGCATGAATGAATTACACGAATTCGTCGTCTACTTAGTATGCCGCTATAGCAACGCACATGCAAGGTAGTATGAAGACTATTACACAGCCCCTAGGGAGTTTTACTAAGTGCATGTAAAATACATTAAAAGTGGATCAACCATATTTAGGGGAAAGGTTTGTTGAGTCTGTTACCCGATGGTATATCATTTCTATACTATACATTTCCCTAGCATACAAAATCAATTATAGAAGAAAGCTTGTTTTCTAGATCTAACAGTGACATCCATCACAAGAAGCAACATCACTAAGATCTACATTCTAGGTTTCATACAATCATAAATAAACACAATAATAGGTTTAGCCAAGCATGTTAAAGATAAAGCAAGAACAATAGATCAAACAACACATAGATATATTGAATGATTAAGTAAACATTACTTGATTAAAACATGAATTGAAAGAAGTACAATAGTGTTTTTAGGCCATTAATCGTCTCTCCTATAGGCTTGCTAAACGAATAGTGTCATACCCTCTTTTTATTCTAAAGTTACACACTTAAAACCCTAAATTTGGGTTTGTATATATAGGAAAATCGACGCGACGGCATCGCGTTTTAATCGTGACGCAGTGGTAAGATGAATCTTCTAGATCTGCGTTTGAGTCGGTACGGCCTGACGCCGTCATGAAAGATGTGACGCCGTCACTTGATGAGTTGTGACGGCGTGTGTATTAGTAGTTGTCCGCCGTCTTAGGCTCTGTAGCTCCAAATTCTTCAAGAGTCTTCGGTGTTGGTTTGTAATCTTGTCCGTTTCTTCTCCAAATGAGCCCAAGTCACGTGTAATTCATCCAAATGTCTTCCAAATGATAAATACCTGAAAAGAAACAATTAAGTACCTATTTTAGGTATAAACACATGATTTTGGGGGTTAAACGACCCCGAAAAAGTATATAAAATGACACCTCATCATGTGTATTATATTGCATTAATGAGCGATTAGTCAATCTTTTTGACGATCCATTAAACAATATAAGTTTTTTCTGTAATATTTTTAGTTTGTTAGTATAATATGGAAGTTTGTGATTTGTTTGTTAGGGGTGTTTAGATGTGAATTCCAAACAGATTTTTGCGTTTTAAAAGTGAACATGTGAAATTTAGTTGTCAATAATTAGTTTATAGTCTTTGGGTTCTGGGCTCTTCTGATCATGTAGTGTTTTTTAATAGTGTAATTTTTTTGTCACATATAGGTTGAGCTGATTTAGAAGGAACTTGGGCAAGATTCAAAAATCTTATGGGAAGAATCATGGGCTATTTAGGGGATCGTTGCTTTCTTCTTGCTGCATGACAGAAGCTCAATAGCCATGAACAAAAGGTATGCGATGTTTATCTTTATCAACTCACTACACTTTGAATTAAAATTGATCATTTTCTAATCGCAACTCTTTTTTTCTCTTTTTTGTAGTGTTGTCAAGCTCTTAATGGTACTGTATCTGTGGAAACTGGACCCCTAAGGTGCATTGTTCCTCGGATACTATTTCTTGATAACTACTTCTACCATAAAGGTGCATTCTTTCTTGGTCCTAGGATGCATACTATGGGGACCAATGTTTTAAAAGCCGAGTTGACCCGGTCGGTTGAACCGTGACCCGATGGCTTGACTGGGTCATTTTAAAACCCGGGTTTTAAAACATTGATGGGGACATTGATTCTTTTATCAGTTTTTAAATTTCCATTGTATGTGGACCTTTTTCATTTTTATATGCTCTACTTATGTTCCCAACTTCATTATTTTGAAAATTATTCTTTTACATCATGTATTCTGGAAATAAAGTAGTTTCCTACAGATTAGGTGTTAATTAGCTAAATAAACAATATCTTGATATTTAGTTTAGTTTTTGTTTCTATTAAGTTGTTTAGAAGTTGCTTATGTTGTGAATAGATATAGGGATAATGGTGTGCAGATGGTAGATAGATGTAGGAGCATGATAATGTACAAAGAATTTGCAACAAATACTTTGGTAATATCGGGCTCTTTCACACTGTTTTCTGTGCGGGTTGTCTTTGTTTTAGGTGACACTTAAAAGCTAAATTACACAATTCAAATTTAAAAACGCTTTATCTGCTCGAAAATAAGCAGGTATTAATCTACTTATTTTTAAGGGCTTAGTTTATGGTATAATAAGCAAATAAGCAATTTTATCCAAACTCAATTCAACGTTGTTACCTGCCTGAAATCAGTGACTAAGCACCTACATAAGCAATCCTAAACACCTTATGATATATGTTACACTACCATTTTTGGAGAATTTTGATCAGAAGCAATGCTCAAGGGAGTTTCTTGTTCTAATTCTACTCTTCCTCTTTATTTTATTTCCTTAATGTATAATAGGGACATTGTACAAAATAAGTGGGGGATGGGAGTAGAATTATCACTTAACTTATTCTTGCCTTTGATTTTTCTAGTTTTCTTTAAAAAATAATGCCGATTTTAAAATTTTGACATATTTTCTTACTAAACTAGAATTAATCTTTGTCGAATGCACATTACCCTTTATTATTACTTGGTGAGGTTTAAGCCTAATGTTCTGTTTTCATCTCATTATACAAAAATCAACCAAAATATTGAGTGTGTCGGTAGTATTGTAGACTTTAGAATTTGGCTTGTACATTATTTCGAGACACTAATTAATTGGCAAGAATAGATGGTTCGAGAAGGCAACATTTAGGAATTCACCCAAATAAGCATATATGTGTGTGTTTATCGATTAGTTACACTGACTTTTCGACCTCCCATGTGAAAAACCCTTTTGTTGCACTCATCAATAGTGCAAGATACCCCTTGATGAGGTGTTATTTTATACACTTTTTCGGGGTCGTTTAACCCCGAAAATCATGTGTTTATGCCCAAAATAGGTACTTAATCATTCCTTTTCAAGTATTTCTCATTTGGAAGACATTTGGAAGATTTACACGTGACTTGGGCTCATTTGGAGAAGAAACGAACAAGATTATGGACCAACACCAAGACTCTTGAAGATTTGTGCTCATAGAGCCTGGAGACGGCGTCACAGGCTATACACGACACCGTCACAACCCATAAAGTGATGGCGTCACAACATTTCGAGACAGCGTCAGCCCGTATCGACTCACACGCAGATCTAGAAGATTCTACTTACGACAGCATCACGACTAAAACGTGACGCCATCACATCGTTTTTCTTATATATACAAACCCGAATTTAGGGTTTTGTGAGTGTAACTTTAGAATAAAAAGAGGGTACGAACCCTAGTTTGTTTAGCAGCTGTAGGAGACGATTTAGTGCCTAAAAACCCTATTGTACTTCTTTCAATTTATGTTTTAATCAAGTAAGGTTTACTTAATCATTCAATATGTCTATATGTTGTATGATTGTTTATTGTTCTTGCTTAATCTTTAACATGCTTGGCTAAACCTATTATTGTGTTTGTTTATGATTGTATGAAACCTAGAATGTAGATCTTAGTGATGTTGCTTCTTGTGATAGATGTGTACATTAGGTCTTAGAAAACTAGCTTTCTGTCTATAATCGTTGTTGATATGTCTAGGGAAACGTGATTGTGTAGAAAGGATACCATCGGATAACAGTCTTCATACTACCTTACCCCTAATATGGTTGATCCACTTTTAATGTATTTTACATGCACTTAGTAAACTCCTAGGGGCCGTGTAATAGTATTCATAATACCTTGCATGTGCGTTGCTCTAGCGGCACGGCGGGTTCGTGTAATTCATTCATGCTTTAGGAAATAGATACACAGATCATCACAAGGGTGACAAGGCAACAATACTAGGAGAAGCGATCTAGGGAGTAATACATGATTAAATAGACACAATCTTTTATCTTATTGTTATCACCATTAGTTTAGATTATATTTAGTTTATTAGCTAAAACCAACCCACCTCTCAATTATATGATTTGTTGGGAATTAAACTCATTAGACTTAGTACTGCCAAGTCAAAGTGTTAGTACTGCTTAAGTTATAACTGGCTGTATAAACCAGTTAGCACTGCTAGAAGAATGTTAGTACTGCTAGGTATAAGTTAGTACTGCTAGTACAAAACTTAACACTGCTGAAGGGATTTATACTGCTGATAAAGACTGAAGACTGCATGAAGATAAAGATGTGTGAAGAGGAGATAAAAGTGTGTTTTGTGATATGTATGGAATGATTCAATGTATATCCTATATAATTAGAAGATATGTTGATATCTTATAGAAGTTTAGATGATTTGTAGTTATCTTGTAAATGACTCCTTGGTGTATAAAAGGAGATCCTAGGTTATGGTTGTAAACACATCTCGATAGACACATTCATAGCTTCAAGGATGTAAACCCTAGTACTAGACAGAGTACTCGTATTATTCATCATAATAATATTGAAGTTTTTTGGTAATATTCATTATTCATTCTACTGCATTACAGTTTACTATTACATTGATATTCTTTTAAGTATTAAAGAGTAGATTCAGCATACTCTTTAGTATCAACAAAGTTTCTAGCATAGTTATCTTGAATCTATTCAATACAACTAACCTTACACAGGTTGCAAGATCAAAGTTGGGTCAACCAGATTACTTGTCTTTCCATAAAATACAAAAATACAAATATAATCTTCCTTCAACCTTTAGAATTCTGTTAGACTGTGATCAAGCCTTCCCAACCTATTCCCTGAGTGAACGATAAACAACCTCGAGTCTTGCCTATACTACACTACAACGATTAGGTGCACCGCCTAGAGAGTTGTAAAACTTCTCGTGTAGAAGTCCTACAACAACCGCACATCAGACTAACATCAAATGCTTTTGTGAGTAAGTCTGCAACATTATGATCAGTGCGAATCTTGATCACTTTAATTAATCTCTTCCCATATGAATCCCTGATGAAGTGATGTCTAATCTCAATGTGCTTAGTCTTTGAGTAAAACACTAGATTCTTAACTATGCAGATGGTGCTTTCATTATCAATGAAAATCCGTGGTAATTCATGAGTTGTATCCATAATCTTGCATTGATTTTAGATCCATAAACCTGTCCACAGCAATTAGCTGCAGCTTCATTACTTGCTTTAGTAGATAGAGTTGGCAACTATAGTTGCTTCTTGCATTAGCCATGAAATCTAGGTATCCAAGAAATTTGGACAACCTCATGTTGTGGATTTACTGGCTAAAACTGGCACCAGCATAGCCACGTTACGATAAGCTTCCAAGTCATAGAGGAGTCTGAGGATACCAAAGGCCCAATTTGGTTGACCTTTTTAAGTATCTAAAGTTCTTTTCACAGCATAAAGATGTGAAAACTTTAGGTGTGTCTTAAATCTTGCGCCAGCACATCAACAATCATTATTTCAGGCCTAAAATCCTGTTAGATACATTTCAAGGATCCAATCAGTGATCTATATAATGTGAACATCAAACATCTCGATTCTGTATCTTTGAAGCAATGGATTTGAAGTCTCCATGTGGTACTACCTATCTCACTTTGAAAAACCAATTTCTTCAAGATTTCATCAATTACTTATCTTGCTAATAAAAATCCAATCTTCGTTTGCATCACTGCATCCTAAGAGAACAGTGAAGCTCACCCATCGAACTTTATCTGGACCTTCTTGTGCATCAATTTCTCATACTCAGTGCATAACTCCTATTTAGTAGATCCAAAAATGATATCATCAACATATACTTGAACTAGTAGAATATCACTTTTGACTCTTTTAATGAATAAAGTCTTATCTATCTGACCTCTTTGAAATCCATTGTCCAATAAGTAGGTAGATAAAGTCTCATACCAAGCTCTAGGAGCTTGATGTAGACCATATAATGCCTTTTCTACCTTATAAACTTTGTCAGGGAACTCTGGATCTTCAAACCCTGGAGGTTGACAGACATAAACTTCCTCTTCAATCTTGCCAAACAGAAATGCACTCTTAACATCCATCTGGTATACTACAAAGTCTTTGAATGAGGCATAGGCTAAGAAAAGCCTAATTGCTTCAATCCTAGCAACAGGAGCAAAAACCTCATCATAATCTATTCCCTCTTCTTGAGTGTAACCCTGTGCAACCAGCCTTTCCTTATTTCTAATCACAATACCTCTTTCATCTTTCTTGTTCCTGTATACCCATTTAGTACCAATGGCTCTTTTGTCATGTGGTAAATCCACCAAGGTCTAAACTTGTTGTATCTTGAACTGCAGAAGCTCTTCTTGCATATCTTCTATCCAGCTTGGATCTTTTAATGCTTGGATTACCTTTATAGGCTCTTCCTGGGATAGGAAACAAGCAAACAGACAAGTATGAAGATCTTCATGAGTTTTCTCTTCATAAACAACACTAATAAACCCTTGTTCATTTATAGTCTTTGTCATTCTCCTTGTCTGTACACCAGACTGCATATCACCAATCACATTATCAAGTAAATGATCTTTATGGATTCTTGTATTTGGAGTAGAAGGAACTAGATATGTGGTAGTAATGTTGCTCATATCTATTTCTGTTTCATCACCAAAGAAATCAACATGTGTGGCTTCAAGAGGAGCAGTAGTAACTGTTGGACTAATAGTATTAATATTTAGACTACCAGTATTAACATTTGTACTGGCAGTATTAATACTTGGCCGAGCAGTATTAACATCTTGAGTACAATTTTCAGGTCTCTCTTGATCATCAATTCTGCTTTCTTTATTTACACCTTCATCATCTTTCTTTTCATCATCACTAGAATGTTGTGGTTCTTCATTACTAGCATTCTTTGAAGAAGAATCAAATAGTGAACCATCTTTCCATAGTGGCATCAAAATGTATTCTTGGCTAGATCATGTCTCCTTGCTTGAATGACCTGCACCAATACTTTCTTATGTACCTGCAAAATCATTAGAGTTTGTACCTGCAACAACTGTCACATAATTCATTGATTTTGTTAGAACATCAATATCAATCAGCCACTTTTGTCCATCACCTGCAATAATAGGCTTATCCTCTAAGAACCTAATATGCAAGTTTTCTTCTACTTTCCTTGATCTAATGTTATATACCCTAAAAGCCTTACTATTTATTGAGTATCCAACAAAGAATCCTTCATATGACTTTCCATCAAACTTGCCCAAATAATCTAAAGTATTACCTAAGATAATTTAAGGGTATTAAGACTGGTGAACATGAAACCAAATGGTCTCCTGAAGCTGATTGAGAGCAGGTGTATCTACCTCTAAACAATTCATAAGGGGTCTTTTTCTGAGGCTTATCGCATACTACTAAACCGTATTCTGACACATGAGCAATGCATTGAATATTAACTTGTAATTATCCACCAAGTTCTTAATTACACATTATATAATCCTAAACATTGTTCAAGCCATCCTTCAATTAGTATCCGAACTTCTCCTGTCCAGTCAAAGACCACTTTTGTCTTCTGAGTTCTAGCCTATTACTAAATCTCACTTACTGACACTAATGCCTTTCGTTTCATAAAACCCACTCATGACTCTATTTTTGTGTAAACTCATAGATTTCCATTGTCATATGTCGATTATCTTTGAATTCTTATCAACGATTTTCTACCTCAGTTGATGAAAGTCTTAAGAATGCCATAGTTTCATCCTTAGTTGCTTAGAAAGAAAACCCGAAGTAAATGCTTCTTATCCTCTGTGAACAACTAGGACAATATTTCTTATTCATTAAGTGCTCACAAAGTGTAGACCAAACAAGTCCATATGGCACTGAATAAAGGCTGAGTAATTAGGTTCTGAATTTGGATTACAAGAGGTTGGTAGGTGTGCTTTCCTTAGCAAGCAACACAAGTTTGGTCATGTTTCAAAACAGAGTTAGAGTAGGTAAACTCTCACAAATTTTCCTTACAAGTTTTATTTTGAATAGTGTAAAATTTACTATGACCTAGCCTCCTATGCCATAGAAAGGAAGAGGAGAAGAAGATGAGAGATGGGAAGAGAAGAAGGGGAAACATGGCTTTCTTTTTATATAAATTGGAACGTAAAGGTGTAACTTTTATCATGATTACGCAGCGCGCCGCTCTCGGTTGTGTGGTAACCGATAGCCGCGAAGTAGAGAGAACTGTGATTATGTGTTGGAAAAAGATATCACTTAATCTTTTTATATCAGACAAAATGACCACATAACTGTAGCTAGTCAAAAATTGAGGTTTAAATGCTTGTAGTACTTGCCTTGTTTTGTCTTTGTGATCGTTGTGTTAAGGGACGGGATATATGCAAAAAATTTACAAGGAAAACGGTCAACACTTAGTTTGGGGAATTTTGATATGTGTGAAGACACATATCCGTTTTATATCAAAAATGGCCCTTAAAAGACAAAATTGTGCTTAAAATGCTTGTATATTGCTTGTTTTGTCTTTGTGATTGTGTAGGTACGGATATAGCAAAAATCACAAGAAAACGGTCAAAACCGGACAAACACGGACACGGGAACGGATAGAGTGTACAAAAGCCAGGAGAATGCTTTCAAAGTCAACCAAAGTCAACCATTGGTCAACATTGGTCAACTACAAGAAGACAAAAACCCTCAAAATGCCCTTAATGTTAAATCAAATTCATAAATAGTCCCTAAAAGCCCTAACAACCGTTATCTCTTTTTATAAAGAGATAACGGTCGTTACCTACTTATAAAACCCAAATCCTTATACCTGTTAACTTTACCCAAGCCCAAAACCCTTATACCCGGCCCAAGTCAACGAGTATAACCCCGGGTCAAAGAAAGAAAGAAAAAAAATCAAACGCTCCCTTTTATAAATAGTAAAAACGCCCGAAATGTTGTTGTTACTGTTCACCATCTTCTTCGTTTAACCTCACGTCACAATCAAAGGGTAAAATCAAATTGGTGATGTGGCAGCATAATTCAAGTACCAAGCAATAATATGGCAAAGCAAAACGTCACCAAGCTCCCTTATTGGTCAATTTTGGACAAAGGAATCACACGTGGATTCAAGGAAGCACACATTGATAAGGGATTTTACACTAAATTACTTGCAAGAGAAACACAAAAGGGGTCTGACACACGGATGCCACGTTGGCAATCCGTGTGCTCCAAAATCAATCCAACGGTGAAAAATAAAGATCTTATGATTGAGATGAAGGAAGGGTGTGGATTCAAGGAGCGACTAACAAACTCAGGGGCCTAGAAGCTTCTCTCAGGCCTATAAATAGCAAGGCTCACTCACTCACAGAAAAAAAATCATCTAGGAGTAGTTTAAATTTAGCTTATTATGTAGCTTATTTTCAATGTAATTTTCAGCTTTCTTTAGATAAATGTAATTTTCTTTTAAACTTGTAATCAGTAATCTTTTATCAATAAAAGTGTTTTATTGTCATTTAAGCTTAATGTGTTTCATAGTTTTTACTTAAAAGTGTAATAAGCTCATAATTGTTCTTCATAGCTCAACAAGTTGTCATAAGCTACAATTCACTTAGTTAAGCTCTTAATAAGCTTAACTAAGCTTAATAGAACAAAAGTCTCCCCTAAAATTACCACAACTCATATAAGGATGATGAACCAAACAGGGAAGGGTTCATGGACTCTACTGGCTTATTCTAAATAAGCCAGAGCTTGTTGATATAAGCTCTAAGTGAGCTCTCATCCCTGTTTAGCTGGGATTTCAGGTTTTACAACAATTTATCTTTTTCGTCTTTAAAATATTAGCTTATTTCTGAATTTTAGCTTTTCTTGCTTAATGTTTGCTTATTATGCTTATCTTTGCTTAGTGTAGCTTATTAATGTTCTTATTATAGTTGATTTATGCTTATTTTGTTTTACTTGTAGTCTTAAATCTTAGATTTCATATTCTGCCTTAAAATCAGTTTAAAAAACCAAAAATACTAGTTTAGCATAGTTAGTAGCTTATAGATTCTAGCTTATTTGCTTATTGATATTTGTTGATTAGGGTTGTTTTAAGCTTATCATAATCTGGTAATTGAAATTTTTCTAAATTCTATAAGCTAAGAAAGCATGTTAAGAATTTAAGGGGGTGTTTGGGACAGACAGTACTAACTAAGGTTAGTACTGTTTGAGCCTATTTGTTCTTTTAAATTCAATTTAACTTGCAAATTTAAGTTTATAGGATTAGATTTTGAAAGCTTAATTCTGTTTAAACTAGTTTTCATAGGAGTTAAATTGCTAGGCTTTAATTTGTGATCAAGTATTTTAGTATAAGTACGCTTGTAGCTCAAATCTGTTAGAGGCCTTGAAGTTGCTGTTCTTGTTCTCATTTAAGTGTTTAAATGCATTTGAGCAATGTTCTTTAAGTGTGCATTCAGTAGTTTTGTGCATTTGATGTCAACTGCATCAGGTAGGGTAAATAGCTAAAAGGTCATTTTCATCATCAAAAATCAGAGGGTAGATTTAGATTATAGGACTTAATTTTTAGAGCATAAGTAGATTTTAGGACATATTTAATGAGTTTGCACTTAGTTTTTAAAAATAAGTTCATTTGATTATCTGTTTTAAGCTGTCAATTAAGCCATTTTTTCTTTTTAAACCAAAAAAAATTTACTCAGCATGTTCTGAGTTTTTAAGTCATTTTCAGTCAGCTTTTTCATTAAGCAATTTGATTTCAAAATAAAATTCAAAAGTAGTTTTTAGAAGTTTGTTAGTTGTAGTTTAAGTTTGTATAAGCTAATAGTCCATAAGGATCTATTAGCTTATTGAAAAATAAGCTCAAAGGTCTTTCCATGGACTGTTTGATTTTTAGTTAGTGCTTAAGAGCTTATCTGTAAATTCAGCTTAAGTCCTTTTCTTTTTAGCTTATATCTATTCGCACCTGCTTATTAGGTTAGACTTAGGTTAGTAGTAGCTTATTTTGTCCTTACCTTAGCTTATTTTTACTTGTTAAGTTCTAAAATTTTATAAAAAACCAAAAAGAAGTAGTTAAGCATTTCAGTTTTAAAAAGCCTCTTTTCAGCTTTCAGAAAAGTTTCTTTCACAAAAGTTGTTAGTCTCTAGCTTATTTACAACTTTTTTTATATGTTTTCAAAAATAAAAAAATAAAAAATAAAAAAGGGATGATGGAAATCGGGGGTGAGCAAGGCTCGAACCCCCGACCTCAACATCCTCAACCTTTATAAACGCTTCACACCACACACCACTACCAACGTGTCGTGGGGTCTTTTTCGTTATAGCATTACAAAATTTAATACTTGTATACGTTTTAGCCCTTTTAGCTTAATAAGCCGATAAGCTGTGTAACTAAGCTTATTTTTCCTAGGTTCTTATTAGTTCAAGCTATTTTCTATAATTTTTTCAGAATTTTTATAATTAGTTTAATATTTTTAAACGTTTATTTTTATTAATAACTTTAAAAAATCATAAAAATAGAAAAATAATCAAAAAAATATCATTCTTTTTTAGAAAATTTTCTTTTATCATATAGTTTCTAGGAAAATTAGTTTTGCTTTCGTAGGGTTAAAATTGCAAAATTTCAATTTTTAAAGAACGGGATTCGTTTCCGTTCTCGTTTTTCGTGTTTTTAAGCTCATTTCAGTTCCGTTTTTGTTCTAGTTTTCTTTAAACTTACTTTTTAGTCAATTAGAGTCTATTAAAAGAGAAAAATTCATTTTAGGTTTAATTTTGGAAATTTAGGGTTTTTAAATCACCATTTAGGGTTCCCGTTTTACGTTTTTAGCTAAAGTTTAATTTCCCGATATTAAAGTTAGGTTTAATTGTCCTTTAATTTGCTCACTTTTAGGAATTTAGGAAACAAACCATCTTTGAACCAATTCAAATCATTGTCCAAACAACAAACGTGGTCTTAATTTCATAAATCGTTGGGACTTAACGACCCGGTAATCACTTACCGGTAAATATACGTATTAATATATATATTTGTGAGAATTTTCCTTTCTACCTTTGTCCTCAAGGGTAGTTTGGTAATTTCATATTATATTTTATTATTACGTGTATAGATTTATACAATCAACGGTATCTTAGCTAATTCAAGCAACTTTTCCTTATACATGAGCAAACTCTTAATCGTAGGAGCAAATCTTGGCATTAAAAGTAAAGCATCCGCGAAACTAATGTCGAAGCGCAAATCTTGAAAGATTTGAAAGATCTTCTCCATTTGATTCGAAGCTTTGTCACGGGATTTTTGATCATTACGTCGTGAAGGATATGGAATATTCGGCTTAGGTAAAGTCTTCGGAACATCAGGTTCCGGAATCGGAATGGGGTTAACCGGAGGTGGGATGTGAGCGGTACTTCCTTGGAAATTAGATTGCTCCTTATCCGTTGTCTCCTCGGTTTCTCGTTCCACTACCTTTTTAGGAGAAGGATTAGTAGGAATCGAGGGTCCCTCGTAAGCAACACCACTTCGAGTAGTGATCGCTTTCATCTCACCCTTCGGGTTTGGAATGGTATTACTCGGAAGAGTACCCGAAGTTGAGGCTTGGTTTTGAAAGAATCCACTTAACATATTTTGCAAGTTAGTTTGAAAGACATTTTGTTGATTCATCAAGACGACTTGTTGAGTCTTCATCGTGTTTTGAATTTCATTCTTAATTTCCGGTAAAACAATAGCTTCTCCATACCCTTCCGTGGGTGCTCGGAGTAGCTCTTCCATTGTACGTTCCGCCATTGGTGCAACTTCAACGATAGTACGAAGCTCGGGTTCGACTACGTTTGGAGTACGTCCTCTATTTCGACGTCTCGGAATGGTTACGTTCGAATTATTTGGAAAATTGGATTTTCTAGTGCGCATGCACTAAACAAAACAAATGAAGAGAGAAAAATATATATACAAAAAAAAATTTGTTTCACCGAATACTCAACAAACTTAGGGTAACTCCCTTAAGTAAAATTTGCAAACGGGGGACGTAGTGGGAATCGCCTTAAAAACGTTTGTCCCTTCGGGTCGTAGTTCCGTGGAACAACCCTCCTAATAGCTTATTTTACAAAAGAGGTGCGTCTTTTTTGTAAGTGACACAAGACGGTAAATTTTGAATCTTAAGTTCGGAAACTTATTAATGGATGTTCACAAATTCTCTAGTAAGAGAATTAAATTGATTGTGTATTTTAGTAATTAAGTTAACAAAATAAAAATCAAAGAATTAGGAAGAGCAAATATTTTTGTATTTTTTATTTTTATTTAAACTTCTACTTATAGTAAAAAGAAAAAGAAAAATATTTTTTTACTTTTTATATTTTTTTTTTTATTTTTTCAAAAGACGTAACTTTCGAAGACGAAAGGTTCTTCAAATCACAATCGACAAATTCAAACGAAGGAATCTTTAACACAAATCCCCGGCAGCGGCGCCAAAAACTTGATGTATAGTTATGATACGTATAATATTCAAAAGTATAATGAAATCCCAAAATTACCCCTGAGGACAAAGGTAATAAGGAAAATCTACACAAAATATTATTCACGTTTTACCGGTAAGTGATTACCGGGTCGTTTTTCCCAAAGACTTATGAAATTGAAACCTCGCTTTAATTTGGACAATGATTTGAATTGGTTCGAAGATGATTATTTTCTAAAATCCTAATAGTGAGCAAATAAAGGCACAATTAAAACTAACTACGAAAAACGTTAACGGGTATTTAATTAAAACGACAAATAAGCAAGTACACTAAAATTAAACCCTAAATGATTTTCTAAACTTTTTCTAATCCTAATTAACTAGATAATAAGTAAAAGCTAAGGAAATTCTAAAACGAGGGTGATTAAAGCTTAAAAACGAAGAAAACGAGAACGGGAACGAAATCCCGTTCTTTAAAAAATGAAATTACAAAATATTAACCCTACGAAAGTAGATTTCAAACCTAAGCCTATTTAATTAAACACGACAAATAAGCAAGTACACTAAAATTAAACCCTAAATGATTTTCTAAACTTTTTCTAATCCTAATTAAACCCTAAACTTTTTCTAATCCTAAATGATAATAAGTAAAAGCTAAGGAAATTCTAAAACGAGGGTGATTAATGCTTAAAAACGAAGAAAATGAGAACGGGAACGAAATCATGTTCTTTAAAAAATGAAATTACAAAATATTAACCCTACCAAAGTAGATTTCAAACCTAATCCTAGAATATGATAAAAGAAAATTTTAGAAAAAAGAAATTTATTTTTTTGATTATTTTTCTATTTTTTATGATGTTTTAAAGTTTTTAACAAAATTAATTCACGAAAATTATAAAACTTTAAGCTAAAAATCCTATAAAATTTTTAAAAGTAGCTTATGATAAGCAGAATGCAGGAAAAATATCAAATACTAAAGAGCTAAACTAAATAAGCACTCGAAGTGCTTATCTATAACAAAACTTAAAAAGGTGGTAAAAGAATAAACAACGCACCTTAGGACGTAAAAGTCCCAAGGGCGCAGTGGTTAATATGTTTGTGTTGAGTGTTATAAGAGGTTGAGACTAGGTTGAGGTCAGGGGTTCGAGCCTTGCTCACCCCTGACTTCCTTGGTTTCCCTTTTTTTTCAAAAACTTTTTAAACAAAGTTGTTTAGCAGCTAAAAACAGCTTATAAGGAACATTTTTTATAAAAGAAACTTTTTGTGAAAACTAATGAATAAGCTAGAAAACAGCTTATTAAATCAGACAGATTGCACTAACTTCTTTTTTTTTGGATTTTTTCAAAACTTAATAAGCTTAAAAACTGAAATAAGCTAAAACTAGGACTTAATAAGCTATAAGCAAGAAAAAAACATCTAGTCTAAGTTTGCTTTTAATTTTAAATTTTTTTTTCTTTTTATGCGCACTCGTTCGCAATCTCGAAGACGTCGACAACAACAAACTCTTCCGGTTGTTGTTGAAAAGGTAAACACAAGCTCATCATAAGCTAATTAGAACTTTTTTTTCCTTTTTCATTTTGAACTAATTTTGAGTTTTTTATAGCTTATTTTCTAAAACCAAAGGTTAAGCCCCTCTTTCTGAGGCCAGCTTAAAAATAAGCTCTTATTGAGCTTATTTGTGAGTTTCAGCCCAAGTAGCTTTTATTAATTTTGTTCCCACTAGCTTCCTTTACAACTTTGCTCTTTCAAGTTTTTAGTGATAAGCACTTTTAAAATTTGAGCTTATCATTGGACTTTAGTTGTTATCGGGTTGGGCCTCAGGGACTGTTTGTGTAACTTTCAAATTTTATTTGTGTCTTAGTTAGTCCTTGCCCGTTAGTTACTTTAGCTCAGTTAATCTTTTTCTCTTTTGCACCGTTAGTCCCTAAGTTAGTTTTTAATTAGTTTTATATTTTTAATTAATAATTAGGGTTTAATTTCAATTAGTTTAATTAGACTTTAATTAAAAAGTAAAAATTAGGGCTTTTATTTTTAGAAAATTTCTGCACACTTTCTTTATCTAGTGTAATTTTTATAAAATTTTTAGGATTTTATTTTTAATAGTTTATTATTTTTATAGTTTTTCTTATTAGCTTAAATTTAAGAAAAAAAAATCATATCTTTTAATCTAAAAAGCCAAAAATAATAATTTCTTTTTCTAAAATTTTCTTTTGTCCTATCTTAGGTTTATAATTTTAGTTTACATTTTTAGGGGTTAAAATTTAGTTTACTTGCTTAAAAGTCGCGTTTTATTTGATTTTCGTATTTGTTTAATTGTTTAATTGTTTTTAATTGTTCATTTTAATTGTTGCTTTAGATTAACAAATGTCATTTGTTATTTCTAATCAGAATCCAGCTAAATCGAGCGTTTCAATTTCACTAGTCATTGGGAATAACGACCTGGGTGATCATACTTACCCGGTTTAATATACGTATTTTATATTATATTATATATATTTTTGAGAGTGAATTTTATCAAGGGTAACTTGGTAATTTTCTTAATTTCTCTTTTAAAAGTATTATATTTTATAAATATTTTATAGTATATAAAACTGCTATCATAGAACCATTGTACTAACAGTACAAAATCAAAATCACAACCATCCTAATATAACAGAAGTACATGAATCCCATCACAAACAACATCGGCAATCTTCTTGCTCTTGAACAAAGGCTAACTTTCTTCAATTACACAAACATGAAACTTCCAAGCTCCTTTAGAACTCGTAAAGTTCACGAATGCTTATTGAGCAATAAAGCAAAACCTACATTAACACCAACATCATTAATATTAATCACAACTATTTAAAACCCCTATCAACATCAAAGAATCAACAATACTAACTTAAAATCAATGAGAAGATACTAGAAAATTAAAAGCACACTTAACATTATTTTCCGCCATCATTTCTTTCTCTTCCTTACAATAATCCTTAAAAAATCATCAACAATTCCCAACTGTTAATAACAAAAAAATTGAATAAAAATACATAAGGTTTTGGGTACGTATTTGATAACGCTCAAATTAAGTATGTTTAGTAGCGTTATCCGTACTTTTGTATAAGTTATTTGGTTATTTATCTATGGTTTTGTTACTTAATTGTACCAAAGTGTATTTGCAAGTCTAATTGTAGCCAAGTACAGGAAAAGCAAGGAATAAAAGAAGGAATGACGAAGAAATCGAGTTTTTATACAAGTACAAAGAATCCCAAAATCAAGATCAAGCTCGGAAGCATTTCAAGAGCAAAAGAACCAACCATTCAAGTTTCCAAGATATAGCTTAAATGAAGTTATGATGAAGTATAATGATCCACGACCCAACACAACTCAAACGGAAGCTTAAACAAGAAATAAAAAAAATTGTATATGGGTGCGTGTGGCCAGCTGCCCGGCTGAGGAGCCAGCCGCTCGGCTAAAGGGCGAGCCGCCAGGATCATTTTGGTCATCTTCCCCATTTGTATCTTGAAGCTCCATGAACGATTAAGAATGATTTGGAGCCTTTGTGCCTGGCATGTTATGACCCTTTGGCCCTAATTTTAGCATTCAATACCTCAAGGCCTTCTTAGTAGTATAAATAGACCTCTCTGGCTAGTGTTTTCATCATCGCTTCATCCATTCTCTCTACTACTCTCTAGTAGCCATCTCCACTCTCTCTCAAAGCCATAACCCTTCCAAAAACCCAAAAAATCCCAAAAGTTAGAAGAAGAAGGAAGCCATATTAAGAGGTCAAGAACATCAAGAATTCATCATTGTTCTTTAAGGAATCAAAGCCTCATCTCTTGTAATCTTTTACAAACTTTGTAAGACCTTTTAATCATGTTTTCTAATACTATAATTTCTAGAATTATGTCTTTGTTTGCTATGAGTGGCTAGTGTCTTTATGCAGTTGATTAGATGATGTTTGTGGTATGATGATTTAATTATGATTGTGATAACACGTTTTAATTCAATTTCAAGATATTTCTAAGATCCATCTATGCTTATGTTTCACGTGACATTGTTTTATCAAACCATATTGATTGTTAAAAGTATCATAGGTCGAAAGGGGTATTGTTATCAATCAATTGTCGCTTTTTTGTCTATGACCGGCTACCTTTTGTATTGACCATTTTCTAAATGTTTTGATCTAACAAGAAACATAATTGTGGGTGTTAACAAGTTTATGAAACGAATCACAAATCAAACGGATTAAAATTAGAATAGTCTTGAATTGATTGATTAAACTTAAAGCTTGTTTTTGTCACTTAAGATCTTGACGAAGATGAAAAGTTTTGAAAACAATAGATTAGAACACCATCTAATTTTCATACTCAACATTGTAAATTGTTCATGACAATCAAACAAATCGGATTTCCCAAACTAGTCTAATCAAGTGTAGTCTTATAATCATTTGAATCTTCATCATAATCATTGCTTGCTTGATAGGATTGTTATTGTCGAATTTTAAAACATCACCAAAACACACTAATCCCCGCGAACGATCCCGGCTTAACATACAATCTCTTGCTACCAACGGATGAGTACACTTGCTCGTATGTGTTGCCAAGAAATTCGGTAACCGAGTCATAAATTTAAAACTTACCCGTATCGCACGCATCAAGTTTTTGGTGCCGCTGCCGGGATTTGATCTTGTTTTAGTTATAAATTTTATACCTTAATTATTCCTTGGTGCCCCATCCTTGTTTTCAATTTTTTTTTGTCAGAAGCAGCCAGCCGCCCAGCTGACAATCGAGCCGACTGGCTCATCTCAATGCGACCAAAAGCCGAAGCCAGCTGCCCGGCTGACAGCTCCTGCCTCCCGGCTGGAACTCTTTGGGCAGCCCCGATTCATTATTTCGTACCGCCTTTTATACCTTTTTTTCATAACCGAGCCCTACTTGGATCCACTCCTAGTTGTGTTTTGCACTTGAATGAACACTCGTTCTTCAGGACAAGAACATACTAGTCTTTATTTAGAACTCGAACGTTTCATCCACCGAACCAAGAAGAAGAAAAAGAAGAGAAATACATTCGTACCCTTAGAAGACCGAGTTCTTAAAATTAAATACCCACCTTTTGAAAACCTTTTTGAAGCCCTAGCTATTTACAACCCATTTCTTGATCTACCATTTCCAATGGTCGACGACCGACTTATGTGAGGGAACAACCGAGCCATAGCAACTACTCCTAGGAGTGCTATTATTGCGGTTGACCTTGGAGACAACTTTACCGTGAAAGGTCATCACCTTTAAATGATCAAAGACCGACAATTTGATGGCCGTGCGTGGGCTGATCCGCACAAGCACATCGCCAAATTTGTCAAGATTTGCGGAATGTTCCAATATGACAACACCAATGTGGATGTCATCAAGCTCAAAATTTTTCCATCATCTCTTCCCGGAGATGCTAAAGTTTGGTTGAACGAATTAAGTCTCAGTGTTATCACTACTTGGGAAGAAATGAGACAAGCTTTCGTAAGCCGATTCTTTCCACCGGCAATGTTCGATCGAATTATGGGAGAAATTCGAGGTTTCACCCAAAATCCCCACGAACCTCTTGTTGATGCTTGGCTTCGTATGAAAGACTTACTTTGTTGTCACGGACATGGTTTAGGATGATGAACCATTATCCAAATCTTCTACCATGGACTTGACGAAGCCACCCGAGCTATCCTTGATGTCGGAGGAATTTTTCTCTATAAAATCCCTAATGAGGCTCACCAATTACTCGAAGACCGAGTACTCTTCAAACTCGATTGGTCTAAAGACATCAAAGCCAAACCCTTTCGGAAAACCGTTGCTTTCGCGGAGAGTAGCGACAACTCCCAACTCATGGAAAAAATAGAGGCGTTAACTAAAAAAATCGACTCGCAATTCAAAGATATCAAAGGAGAAATAAAGGAAATGCGTGACGGATGCAATAGTTATGGAGGACGACACCCATCCTCGGAGTGTGATGACAAACCCATGGGAGTACCCAAAGAAGAAGAAGCCAAATATGCCTACGGAGGATATCGAGGAAACTACTACGATAGAAGTTCCTGAAATTGGCGTGACCGTCAACCACGTGACGATAACCAAAATTCCCAATATCTTCTAATCAACCAACAACCAAAAAGAAATTAGATGAGTCCAACTTTGAAAAAATCATGCGAGAGTTCATGGTTGCTCAAAAATCATTGAATGACTTTGTCAAAAACCAGTTCTTCAATCTCAAAACTAAAGTGGAACAAGGACAAAAGAATCACCAAGCGGCGATTCAAGACCTTGAGACAAAATTTGGTCGACTCTCCGACCAATGTTCCACAAGACCAACTGGTTCACTCTGGAGTAATACCCAAACAAACCCAAAACCTAACCCAACAAATGAAAAACCTTATCGACCACCACCCACTTAAAATGAACATGTGAATGCCGTATTCACACAAAGTGGTAAGACATATGATCCACCAGTCAACCCGAATGCCAAAACCACCATCATCCATGGTGATAGTAAAGATGAGGCTGACAAAGCCGAAAAGGAAGTAGAACTGTTGATGTGTTGTCGTATAGGTTGTTTTTATTGATTACCAAGTTTTAAATTTATATTTAGCCAACTCATCCTAAAACAACACTTTAATGGGCAATGTACCTGGTCAAGATGAAGTTTCGTGGTAAGTAGGGTGTCGAACACTAAGAGCGAGGTCGTTAATCTTATATTTTATCAGTTTTTTAGTTAATCTAATTAGGCTAGTTAATTCTAATTACTTGTTAAACCTATGCTAAACCTAGTTCTAATGATAAGGGGGGTTTTCAGCCAGAGAGATTGGCACAGGTTTTATGGTGACAATAATCAATTCAAAATACAATAAGCATGCAAGAATATAATCAGAAGATAAAAGAGCGGTACAAGCCAAATGATAGAAAACTGTATTAGCCATATTAAATCTGATTAAATGTTGGTTTGTTTATTTAGTGCAATGAGTGCTTATCTCGAGGTGGCATATCATTCTTAAGACTTAGACAGGACATCATCCTAAGACCTAAACACGTTGAATCCTGTCACAATTAACGCATCCGCATAAAGCAACCTTTTAGTTTAATTATAATTTATCATAAGGATTAAAGCAATGGTGATCTTGTTAAACCCTAGCCCATCAGCACTTTACCCACTTACTGCTTGATGGTATTTTATATATTGGTAGTTCACTGTTCAAGTCTTTACCAATGATTAAGAACGTACTTGTTGATCCAAGGGTCACCTGCCAGGACTATTAAGCTCACTAATCTAAAGGCAAAGATAGAACATTATTTGTGATCCTATTGGTCCATATATATAAAACACGATATGGAGAGCTATCCTAGTATCTAGATTACTTGGTCAGTATCACTAGAACCAGTTGAATGATAGGTCGCATATTCAAGCACATAGACAAGTATTAGGAGATAAACATAATTAATCAATCAACGCTAAATTAAGCAATCAGGATTAAAACAAACCAAACATTAAACCTTCATTAAGATGGCTAATAACCATTATAATAATACATGTGTGATCAATTAACCAAGGTAAACTAAACGTTTTACCGAACAATACAAAAAATTAAATGATTACAAGAGTATAGGAATTACACGGTGTTCAATTTCCTGACCTAACCGGAGATAGAAAATTTCACTTTGACACAAGAAATACAAAACTTTACACAAAAGCAACAAGCAACTTTGATTAAATAGGCTTAATATACAGGGTAAGCTAAGGTGCAAAGGTGTAATAAAATAACATTTGGTGTGAAAAAGACAGGAATGGATCAACAGGTTTTTCTAGGGGATCTTACTCTTATAGTGAGAGTAAGCAAAGGGTTACACGGGGGTTAACTAACCAGTGTAGTTAGTTAATATTACAGCATTTATGCTTTTTGGTGTATTCCTAGAAATTTACCAGTTAAACATGATACTCCATCTAAGTCCATAGTACTCATCATTGTGGTCTCGAATGATATACCAAGCCAAGTTCTAAAGTCCACTACATCACCGGCACACTCATAATTTTGTGGAATTTTTAGTAAATGTTTAGAAACGGAATACGCTTAATTCTCACAATTTGTGATTAAGGGTTATAGTGCGTGAGGTTATGTAACTAGTAATTTTTACAAAAGTTATGCTATTTTTTTTTAATTTGGCATAATTTTAAGCATATAGCATATTTGTAAAAAGAAGGACAAGTAGGCGTTCTAATTCTCCATCCTCCTACTTAAATTATACAACGTCCTCGTTGTATAGATAAAACAATTAAATAAAATGGGAAATAGAATTAGAACGAGGAACTCCCCTGATATGTTGCTCAAGATGATTCTCCAATTTAAGTCTTTGAGCAAAAGTGTGTTGACGAGGCGTCATAATGCCTATATAAGTTCAACACACATCTTTTTCAGAGTATACCAAATCGTTGATTTCTTAACATCAAGGTCCTGCATAAAACTTAGAAGACAAAGCGTGCAATTCCTATCTCAGTTTTACAATGGTTACAATGCGGAAAAATAAACACACATACTATACAGGTACTCAATACACCGTATCCCTAACCCAAGGATACGCCGTATTACATCCTGTAAAAACAAATGTTTTAAAGTTTGCAGGAATTTGAATGCAGAAATTAAAGGATTAATAACATCCAGACAGGTCGATATGACATATCCATAGAGGTTAGATACACCGTATTGAATGTCTGGGAAGACAGACTCAGCAAACAATTAAAATTACAATCATCAAACAATTAAAAACAGCCGAGTTGTCTCCCGGTAAGCACTTTTCTTTTAGCTAGTCTTTAAGTTAGACTTTTTCTTCTGGCTTTTCACACTCTTTAATACTCTTTCTCTTATGCGTTGGTTCTTGTAACGGATATGGTGCTTGTAATGAGTTATGTTGCTGAACTTACTGCCAGGCTTGATTCTATTATACATAAACAAATCAAAACGTCACATCATAACATATACATCAAAGGATAATCTGTTTCGAGTTTAGATACATCATGATATGAATAATATAAGTGCATAAAATATATGAATAAAAGTAAAGGATAGAGAAGTCAAGGGTTTGGCTGCTGTGGGGTAGAGGTGCTAGCATTGTCGATCCTACGTTTGGTGCATCTCTAGTAGGGCACCTATGAGCTACCGACAAGGGTGCTATCAAAGGCCTGGTAGGTGCGACCGCTAGCATCCATAAGCTGAGTAATGCAACTAATCATCCAGGTAGCGAACCTAGACTAATCAGTGATCGATCTGTCAACGACTCCTTGCAGTCCTATGATGCTATATCGTAGCTCATGCACCTACTCCTCGAGACTCACAATCCTCTAAGGCATACTCCTGGGGGTAGCAGGTGGTGGCTGAGGTGCCTGCACGGGTGCTAGATCAGCCAGAGCACCCTCATCAACTGTAGGAGCATCCTTAGCGGCCTTAAGGGCACCAGCCACAGCATCGACTGTATCTTTGGTCCTAGGGATACCCAAGCCCACGTATCACCGATCCTCTCACAGATGTTGAGCCTAACAAGCTTATGTAAATCAATCATCGGAAGCTCACGGGTAATCACTAACAAACCCCTCAATCCCTCATCACTAACAAGGCTAAAATGAGCAGCAAGACACCTAATGAAGTGTCCTCCAGACAACCTTGCTCCACTCTTCCTCCCCTCAGCATGCCTGAACAAGTACTGTGCTAATAGATGTGAGACGTTTACAGTCCCATGGTCCATGCTCCTCAGATAAAAGAGATCAATACCGGTCACCTTCTCAGGTACCTGACCTCTATAGGAAATGTTGCAAGATATCATCCTGTGACGTAATCTCCTCACAGGGTCTCTGATGTAAACATAAGAGGGAGCCATCCCCAGAAATTCCATGTCTGATGATATCGCAATCTAATAATCCCTAAGATCCCCCTTATCGGGGATCACTCTCGCACTACCCAGCCAATATGCATGAAAACCATCCTCTGCCATCTCCTCAGTGGTATGTGTTGGGATTAAAAGACTTCTTGATGATCTTAGAGTTACTGCTGATAAGTTAATGCTGCTGGTGTATAAGTTACTACTGTCAGTGTTCAGAGTTAACGCTGCTGGTACAAAGTTACAACTGCTGAAAAGATTAAGACTGCTAGAAGACTTTCTACTATCAAAGAAAGGATAAAGACTGCTCAGAGAAAAGATAAAGATTGATTAGAGATCAAGATTACTTAGTTGATAAGGATTGTTATTTATAGAATAGATCTTTGATAATATTCTAAGTTTTAGGAATATATTATAAATCGACTAGGACTCCTTGGTGTATAAAAGGAGGTCCTAGGGCATAGAGTTTGATATCTTTTGTTTTGATATCGTTATAGCTTAAAGGTTTTGTAACCCTAATACTAGTTAGAGTATTCGTATTAATATATTAAAGATTTGTTTGTTAATCTGTGTGATCATTAGAATTACTGTTCTATTGCATATTCTTCTTATTGATTAAAGATTCCGCATAATCTTTGATATATTTTACAAAGTTTCTATCATAGTTGTGTAGGATTTATCTTGCATAACTAAACCTTACACAAGCTAAGGAATTCAAGATCTATTCAAGTGGGATCAACAAGTGGTATCGGAGCTTGTTGCTTTGAGAAACTTTGCTAAGAAGACATGGATAAAGACTCAGTACATATGGTGGTTGCATCAAAAGTGCCTATGCTGAAACCAGGTGAGTATGAGCTTTAGAGGATGAGGATGGAACAGTACATCTAGATGATTTATTATTCTCTATGGGAAGTCATATAGAATGGTAATGCACCTCTAATAACAAAAGTTGTTGAAAGTATTGAGACTATAATTGCTCCTGCAACTGCTGAAGAAAAGGCACAAAGGAGGTTAGAGTGGAAGGCAAGAAACACTTTATTGATGGCCATCCTTAATGAACATCAATTGAAGTTTAACTCCATCAAAGATGCCAAGTCATTACTGCAGGCTGTTAAGAAGAGGTTTGGAGGGAATGCTGCTACTAAAAAGACTTAGAGGAATCTTCTAAAGCAGCAGTATGAAAATTTTACTGCATCTAGCTCGGAGGTGTTAGATCAAACCTTTGATACGCTTCAAAAGCTTATCAGTCAGTTAGAGATTCATGGTGAAAGTATCTTACAAGAAGATGTGAATTAGAAGTTCTTAAGAAGTTTATCACCAGAATGGAACACACATACCATTGTGTGGAGGAACAAGCCTGAGATAGATACATTAAGCTTGGATGATCTTTACAACAACCTGAAGATCTATGAACCAGAGGTAAAAAGGACATCAAGCTCAAGCACAAACACACAAAATGTAGTCTTTGTGTCCTCAAATAGCACCAGCAATACAAATAGGGCAGTTAATATTGCTCATAGTGCTACAACTGCTAGCACTCAAGCTACTGCTGTTAACTCAATAATAATTGACCACTTGAGTGATGCTGTCATTTGTGCTTTCTTTGCAAGTCAACCAAACAGTCCACAACTTAACAATGAGGACTTGCAACAAATTAATCTTGATGATTTAGAAGAGATGGACTTAAGGTGGCAGATGGCTATGCTAACAATGAGGGCAAGTAGATTCTTGAAGAATACTGGAAGAAAGCTTATTGTTAATGGTAATGAGACCATTAGGTTTGATAAGTCCAAGGTGGAGTGTTACAACTGCCACAAAAGGGGACACTTTTCAAGGGAGTGTAAGGCTCTAAGGAACCAAGAAAACAAGAATATGGAGAACACAAGAGGGGTTTTGCCAGTGGAAACAAATACTTCTAATGCTTTGATGTCTTGTGATGGTTCTAGTTATGATTGGAGTGATCAAGCAGAAGAAGGTCCAACTAACTTTGCACTCATGTCTTACTCTTCTACAAGTTCTAACTCAAGGTACTACTGAATCAAACTGTTCATCGACTTTTTTGCAAAAATGTTAAAATCACTTAAAGAACAAATTGAACAACTATTAAAAAGACGTAAGGACATCTAATTAAATGCTATTAACTTATAAAAAAGGTTAGAGTTATATAAGAACAAGACTTCTAAGGATTATAAGAAAAATAAGTCTGTTTATGAGGAAGATATCAAGGTCTTAAGACGTAAGATTCATTTAAGAGAAGTAGCCATTACAGAGCTTAGGAGGAAAGATGAAATTCAGCTAACAGTAGAAAATTTTGAGAATTCATCTAATAGCTTAAGCAAACTAATAGACTGTCAGATAGTTGATAAGTGCAAAACAGGTTTAGGGTATAATGTTGTTCCACCTCCCTATACAGGAAACTTTATGCCTCCAAAACCTGATTTGTCATTCTCTGGACTAGAAGAGTTTATGAATGAGCCTATAGTTAGTGAGCCTACAGTTAAGAAGCATGTAGTTGAGACTAGTGAAGCTAAGGCTAGTGCAGACAAGCCTAAGGTTGTTAGGAAGAATAATAGTGCTCCAATTATTGAGGATTGGGTGTCTGATAGTGAGGAAGAAGATGTGCCTCAGGCTAAGATTGAAAAGAAAACTGTTAAACCTAGTTTTGCTAAAATAAAGTTTGTTAAATCTAAAGAGCAAGTAAAAACTCCTAGGAAAACAACTGTTAAACAAGGTAATCAAAACAGGCTGAACACACATAGTCCTAGAGGAAACCAAAGAAACTAGAATAATATGATGTCTCAAAAACTAGGAAGTAATTTTGAGATGATTAACAAAGCTTGTTATGTGTGTGGAAGTTTTGATCACCTGCAGTATGATTGTAATAACCATCAAAGATAGTTTAATAATAAAAAGATGGTAAAACCAGTGTGGAACTATACTCAAAGGGTGAATCACCAGAATTTTTCTAGAATGACTCACCCCAGTCCTAAAAGGAACATGGTTCCAAAAGCAGTATTAATGAGGTCTGGCCTAGTATCACTTACTACTGCTAGACCAGTTAATACTGCTCAACCCAGAACAACAGTGAATAGTGCAAGACCAATGACAAATGTTTTTAATAAAGCACATTCAACTGTTAGAAGGCCCATTAACAAGAATACAACATTTAAAAACAGTAATTTTAATCAGAGGGTTAATACTGTTAAGGATAAAAATGTTAATGCTGCTAGGCCAAAAGCAGTAGTTAATGTTGTTAAGGCCTCAGCTTGTTGGGTTTGGAAACCAAAGACTAAAGTAATAGACCATGTTTCTAAACACAACAGTGCATCAACCATCCTAAAAAGGTTTGATTATATTGATGCACAAGGCAGATCCAAGTCAGTGATGGCTTGGGTCCCCAAAAGAGACTGATTTTCTTACCTTATGTGCAGGGCAATCCACAGCAAGATTTGCAGGAGAAAGGAGTGATTGACAGTGGATGCTCAAGGCACATGACAGGGAACATGTCCTATCTTACTGACTTTGAAGAAATTGATGGAGGATATGTTGCCTTTGGAGGTAACCCTAAAGGAGGGAAAATCACAGGCAGAGGTACAATCAAAACTGGTAATTTAGATTTTGAGAATGTGTATTTTGTAAGAGAGTTAAAGTTTAACCTCTTTAGTGTCTCACAAATGTGTGACAAAAAGAATAGTGTTCTCTTTAATGACACTGAATGTATTGTTTTATCTCCAAACTTTAAGTTAACTGATGAAAGTCATGTTTTACTTAAAGTTCCTAGAAAGAACAATATGTATAGTGTTGATTTAAAGAATATTGTTCCTAAAGGTGGTTCTAACTTGTACTCTTTTGCAAAAGCCACATCTGATGAATCTAAACTTTGGCATAGGAGGCTTGGACACATAAATTTCAAAACTATGAATAAACTGGTTAAGGGAAATCTTGTAAGAGGTTTACCTTCAAAACTTTTTGAAAATGATCAAACCTGTGTTGCTTGTCAAAAGGGAAAGCAACATAGAGCTTCTTGTAAGTCCAAAATAGTAAGTTCAATCAGTCAACCTTTACATATGTTGCACATGGATTTGATTGGTCCAACATTTGTAAAAAGCTTAATGAAAAAGATGTATTGCCTAGTTGTCACAGATGATTACAGTAGGTTTAGTTAGGTTTTATTTCTAGCTACTAAGGATGAGACTAGTGGCATTCTTAAGTCCTTTATAACTGGAGTAGAAAATCTAATAGATCAAAGGGTTAAAGTAATTAGGTGTGACAATGGAACTGAGTTTAAGAATAAGGAGATGAATTAGTTTTATGAGAGAAAAGGTATTAAGAGAGAATTTAGTATAGCTAGAACCCCTCAACAAAATAAAGTAGCTGAAAGGAAAAATAGAACACTAATTGAGGCTGCTAGGACAATGATAGTTGATTCTAAGCTACCTACTAATTTTTGGGCTGAAGTAGTTAATATTGCTTGCTATGTGTAAAATAGGATATTAGTAACTAAGCCTCATAACAAGACCCCTTATGAACTTTTTCTTGGTAGAAAACCAACTTTAGGCTTTATGAGACCATTTGGGTGTCATGTTATAATTCTTAATACGATAGATCACTTAGGCAAGTTTGATGGTAAGGCTGATAAAGGATTCTTTGTTGGGTACTCAATCAATTGTAAAGTGTTTAGAGTATTCAATAGAAGAACTATGATAGTTGAAGAGAACCTGCATGTCCAGTTTAGTGAGAATACACCTAATATTGCAGAAAGTGGACCAAATTGGCTTTTTGATATTGATGCACTAACAAAGTCATTGAATTATAAGCCAGTTGTTGTAGGAAATCAGTCTAATGGTAATGCAGGTACAAAAGCATGTGATGATACAGGTAAAGCTAGAATGGAGACAGTACCTGACAAAGATTACATTCTGCTACCATTGTGGACTGCTGATCCACCATTCTCTCAAAGTTCAAAGAGTTCTCCTGATGCTGGATTCAAACCTTCAGGAGATAATGAAAAGAAGGTTACTGAAGAACCAGGAAAAGAAGGTGGTGATCCAAGTAAAGAGGGTGAATGTAATGATCAAGATAAGGAGGATAATGTTAACAGCGCTAACAATATTAATGCTGCTAGCATAAATGAGGTTAATGTTGTTGATGAAAAAACAAGCATTGAACTTTCACTTGATCCAAATATGCCTAAATTAGAATATTATAGCATATTTGAAGATGATGAAGATGTTGGTGCAGATGGTGACATAAACAATTTGGATATAACAATCCAAGTCAGTCCTATTCCAACTACAAGTATTCATAAAGATCATCCTCTTGATCAAGTGATTGGAGATTTGCAATCAGCTCCACAAACAAGAAGGATGTCAAAGAATTTAGAGGCACATGGGTTTGTTAGTACCATTCAATAAATAACAAACCATAAAGACCTTCAAAACTACTTGTTTGCTTGCTTTTTATCACAAGAAGAATCCAAAAAGGTAATTCATACATTGAATGATCTAAGTTGGATAAAGGCTATACAGGAAAAGCTTCTACAATTCAAATTACAAGAAGTTTGGACTTTGGTGGATTTACCAAATGGAAAAAAGGCTATAGGCACTTAATGGGTTTTTAGGAATAAAAATGATGAAAGAGGAATTGTGATAAGAAATAAAGCAAGATTGGTTTCTCAAGGATACACACAAGAATAAGGGATTGACTATGATGAAGTGTTTGCCCCTGTTGCAAGAATTGAAGCAATTATGCTATTTTTAGCTTATGCTACATTTAAAGATTTTGTGGTGTATCAAATGGATGTAAAAAGTGCTTTTCTCTATGGGAAGATTGAAGAAGAGGTGTATGTATGCCAACCACCAGGATTTGAAGATCCAAACTTTCCTGATAGAGTATACAAGGTTGAAAAAGCATTGTATGGACTACATCAAGCTCTTAGAACTTGGTATGAAACCTTGTCAACATATATGTTAGACAATTGATTTCAAATAGGGAAAATTAATAAGACCTTATTCATCAAAAGGCACAAAGGTGATATTTTGTTGGTCCAAGTTTATGTGGATGATATCATCTTTGGTTTAACAAAGATGAAGCTATGCATTGCATTTGAGAAGTTGATGCATGAGAAATTTTAGATGAGTTCTATGGGAGAACTTACA